>BMAO01015617.1:0-235279 GCA_019973975.1 Trichonephila clavata
ATGTTTTTTTTAAAATTAAAATACTTAAAAATTTCAGTCCTTAGAAGAATGTAAAAACAACTAAAACAGTAGATTTTTGCATTAACAAAACATTTAAAATAAACAAGTTTTTAACCAACTGGAAAGAGTTTTTAGAGAAGTTTTCTGCACCCATTTAAAAGAAAAAAATAACATCCTAAGGAGCAACAGAATCATAATCTAGCCATTTTTCTACTTTATACAGCATTTTATTTTCAATTATTCACTGTTAACAAGAAAAATAAAACAAACCAAAATCATATTGTTGAAATATTTATTCTGGAAATTGTACACATACATTATATACATAAAAAATAAACAAGAATATAAGTGAAATTTTTGAAATTTTTTTTTATAAACACTATCTAATCCATATTATAGTCAACTCCATCCTTATTTGTGCAGAACAGATTATGTTTTAGTGTAATATATATTGAATTATCATTGTAAATATAGGAAAGTGTGTAAAAGTACATAAATAAACAACTTTTTAATTTTTTTATCAAATCATGACTTTGAGTTACAAAATGTGAGTGAAAATGCCTTTCAAACAGTGTTGTTTCAAATAAATTACATGTTAGGATATGCGAGTCATCTAAATTATTTACTGCAGAATTTATAGATAGCTGGTTCTGAAAGGAATTTTGAAAGTTTTCTCATTAAAGTAAAATTTTTACAAAGGTTGTTCATAATTATATAGTTTTCGAAATGACTATCTACAAAATTTAGCATAACACATGTAGTGATATGCTATACCTGTATGAGTATTTAGAACATAAGGACAAAGGCTACAATGTGAAACCAATGGTCTTTGGCAGAAAGTGCAAAATGTATGAAATTCATAAATTAATTTTATCCATAAAATATTTTTTTTAAAAAATTCAGAGCTATATGCAAAATTTAAAACAAATTATGAGTGGAAACATTAAAAATCAAGATTTGTACTAACAAGCAGAAATGAAATTAGTGCAAATTAAAAATAAAGCATTCATAATTTAGAAACAAGATAAAAGATTTAAAAAATACAATTTTTATAAATATTGCACGTCTACCTGAATTTCACATTTATAAAAACAACAGTTAAAAAAATACCACACATTGGAACAATATATACAGGAACTAATTTGTTATCAGTACACTACACATTAAACATCTTTTAGAAGTGGTTTTGAAATCGCTGCAAATAAATTTTGGCATCCAATAGTATTCAATCAATGATGATGGTCTCCCACTAAGAACTCAACATGACAATAATTTAAAAGAATGGCTTATTCCTGGCAAAAAAGGAATTACATTAAGAAGCAAAAACATAAGTACTTTTTTTTATAGAAAACCAATTAGAAAAATATGAATGCCAGGATTTAAAGAAATAGAACAAAAGGTATTTAGAAATGCCAAGAAAAAAGCAGAAAAAAATAAAATTGAAACTGGAAAAATAATAACTGCATATAAAAGAGTGGGGTGCTCAATATCAATTGTTATAATTTCTTACTAGTTCTATTCCAAAATGCAGAGTTAGTGTAAAAATGTAGTACAGAGGACCCCACGCCTTTACCACGATGACATTAATTTTCTAGTTAATCATTTTATTCTTATATAAGATTTATTTCTTACTTTTTAGTTTGATAAAAAAGCATGTTTCTTAAAACTATAATTTAAATTGTGCTTCAAATACGTCAGACTGAACAAATTACGTATTATCACAACAAATGCCAAATCTAATAATAACACACCAAGTTGGCAACCCTGATTGGTAATTGCGTCTTATTGCAACCTATTAGCGATATTATATGAAATGAAGCACCTGGCAGCCAATTCAGTGTGTACCACACATAGGAAATCGGGGTGGCCAACTCAGCGAGTTATTTAGAGTCAGCGATTGTCGCAAAAATACACAAGTACCCTCCGAGTTCCTGTGTGTTGAACGTGCTGAATTGGCAAACAGGTGCTTTGTTTCATATAATGTCACCAATTGGTTGTGATAAGACGTAAGTACCAAGATTTATGTTTTTTCACTTGTGTACAACATACCTGCATACAGGAGTTTTTGTACCCAAGCTGTATTAATTTTTGGTACTTTCATAATATTGCAACCATATTGGTGAAATTATATGTAATACAACACATGGTAGTCAATCTGGCGCATACGACACATGCAAAATCAGGGTCACCAACTTGGCACGTTATCTTGAACATTGGCATTGTTGTGGTAATATGTATCGTAAAATCTGGTGTATGGTGCACACTTTTAACACAAAAAATAAGATTGAATTTTATGCGTGCACGTTATATACCAGGTATAAAAATAAGAGCTTTAAAAAATGTGAGCACAGAAAAAAAAATTAGATTTCTACATAGATCAAAATAATAGTTATTTAAAAGAAATGGCATTCCTTATGAACTTACAGGGTTGCACTTCTAGATGTATACTATTTTTTACTAAAGCTTAGAATAAATGACTTTCAAACTTTAAGAGCATGACTCGCATACATCTCAGGTTTCTTCATGAAAATGGGGGTGCACATTCTCAGCAAATAAACATAAAAATTAAAAATTGCTACTTGAAAGTATAAGTGCATGTAATACGATGGTATACATGATATGCCAGATTTTATGGTAAAAACATAATTTTCCCCTACCTTTCTTTAATGAGTAAAAGCATAAAATATATTTATATTGGGTTAAATATAAAGAATCTGATATATATACTTCATTTCTTTTCATCCAAATAAACAAAACACTATAGTCACAATAAAGGAACCATAAAATAAATGTATTGAAATAATTTCTTTATGAGAACTTTTAAGACATTTTCCATAAGTTTACCAATAAGCTAGAAAAGTTCTTTAAAATCTACAAGAAATTAGTCTCTTAAAAAAGATTACTAATTGAAAACAAAAATTTATTTTGTAAGCTTGCCTTTTTCAAGACATGCAAGCTATTTTAAAGTTCAATATGAAAATAAAACTATTCCAATGTAGCAAAGGAATACTTAAATTATTATTTGCCTATAAGCAAGTGCCCAAAAAATCAACAATGTGACTTATTATGAATCAAGTAAATTTCATTAAGATATGTGACTACCCAAAATTCGCAGTTTTGGTGAAAATTTTCAAAAATTACTTTTGTGTTTTTATTTTAAAGACTATACATTTAAGATTCCAAAAACACTATTTTTGTTTCTATGATATCTAGAAGCAAAGTTATAGCATAATTAGTAAACTGGAATTGGAGTTAACAAAACCAGATGCTGATCCCTACACAAAATATTTCTAAGATATTGAATTTAAAATTTCAGAACATGTTTTATTTAGTTCTATCTGTGTTATGAATCAAAATCTAATCTCTGTGTATATACAGTGAACCCAAAAAGTGTTCGTACACTTGCAATTTCCTATAAAATTTATTGTTTCCGACTAATAAAAATTAATATTTTGGAATTGTAATTTTTTTATATCTGTAACTTGTTCTTGGTGGAATGACATAATAATTTTTTTAAATATTGTATAACTATTATTTTTAAAAATTCATAATCAAAAAGCTCCTGAAAAATTACGCCACTAAAGTCTTAGAACACTTAACAAAAATCTCAACATAGCTTTAAATATTGTATTTCTTTCTTAGTTTAGAACTTAGTAGGATATCTTTTAGTGTCCACAACAACTTTTGGACATCTTGATATAGATTTATTGAGTTTTATTAATTTCTGCATTGATTTTCCTCCATGCTTCTGTGATTATTGTTTTTACTTCCCATTATGTGTTTATATGTCATGTTTTCTTTTTATTTTAAATCTAGCTCTCCCCAAATATGCTCTGCTGGGCTAAATAAATTGATTGAGGAGGTGTTTTCAAACTTTTGGGTACAGTTATAGAGACACCAGCAGTGTACATTGAGAGCAGTTCGCTTGGCGTCATTATCCTGTTAAAAAATGAAGTCGTCTGAAATATCCAAATTTTGAGAGGATAATTTAAAATTTCTCTTTAAAATATTTAAATAGAGCTCATGATTCTCAATACCATCAAAAAATACCAAATTACCTAATTCCTGAAGCCTATTTACACCCCCCCCTCCCCCGCAAGAACACCTCTGTGTTGAAGCATGGAGGTGGAGGAGCTCTTGTTCCACATAAATTCACTGGATTAAATGCCTCATTTTTTCCTTTAAAACTATTATATGCCCATCAGAATTTTCTGAAACTTAAGTCACAAGAATCTAGTTGGATGAATGAACTATGGAAGTGGAAGTGTTCTTGCGTGGGGGTGTAAATCAGCCACAGAATTAGGTAATTTTTGATGGTATTGAGAATCATGAGCTCTAGTCAAATATTTTAAAGAGAAATTTTAAATTGTCAGTCCAAAATTTGATATTGAACACGACTTCATATTTTAACAGGATAATGAAGCCAAGCGTACTGCTCTCAATGTACACCGCTGGTGTCTTTATAACTGCCCCAAAATTTTGTGATAACACCTCCTCAATCAATTTATTTAGCCCAGCCGAGCATATTTGGGGAGAACTAGATTTAAAATAAAAAAACATGACATAAACACATAATGGGAAGTAAAAATAATAATCACAGAAGCATGGAGGTAAATCGATGCAGAAATTACAAAAACTCATTAAATCTATATCAAGATGTCCAAAAGTTGTTGTGGACACTAAAAGATATCCTACTAAGTTCTAAATTAAGAAAGAAATACAATATTTAAAGCTATGTTGAGATTTTTGTTAAGTGTTCTAAGACTTTAGTGGCGTAATTTTTCAGGAGCTTTTTGATTATTAATTTTTAAAAATAATAGTTATGCTATTTTTAAAAAAATAATTATGTCATTCCATTAAGAACAAGTTGCAGATATCATAAAAAAATTACAATTTCTATACACTAATTTTTATTAGTCGAAATCATTAAATTTTATAGGAAACTGCAAGTGTACGAACACTTTTGGGGTTCACTGTATTTATGTACTTCATTGCATTTAAATGTAAAAAATATCATTAATTTTTTAAAAAATCGAGTTTTTGCATAAAATTTGGCATATTTAAAAAACTTTTAAAAGTAATACATATCTTTTAATTCCTAATATATACAGATGTTCCATTATTTATGTACTGTATAAATATTATTTGAATACATTCATTAGAATTGTGTAAAGGATCCTAATTGCAATTTTTCATGAAAATTTTACTAAACTCGACAATTTTTATAATCTATAAAACTCTCCAGAAAACAGCAAAAGGGTTGAAAATTAGTTAAACATGAAGCTAAAGAGTTTGAGCTATAAATATGGTGAGTTTAAGAAATGTACAACTAGTAGAACATTTTTCATATTGTATTTAAATCTTTAAAAGCATTGTCTGAGAAACTATGTTTTTTGGCTTCACGGTAAAGTTCACAAATGGATTTCTTTTTAAGACATTGAATTAACATTTTAAGAAAACTTTTATTTTATTTTATTTGTATTGTAGACTATAATCTCTGTGTATGTATTTATGCATTTTATTGCACATACAATTTGTGAGAAAAAACATGCTTTTTTTTTAAAAAAATTGACAAATTTCAAAAAACAATGTAAATCTTATCGCTCTAGGCACAGATAATGATGTTATTTGTGTGCAGTTTTAATATTATTTGAATATATTAATTAGAATTTTCAATACAAGGTTTACTGTAACTGCAATTTTTCACTAAAAATTCCCAATCTATCCAAAATAATTTAAAATTTTGTGGAATTGTATTTTAATTCCTGACTGAAGTGTAGGGAGGGCTTTCGATTTGGCGATTTTTCTTTGGATTTTTATATAGATATTATGGTGAGATGAATTCATTCTGGCTTCGGGAAACCTATCGCTAAGTGAAGTAGCTTGGCGATCGATTTTGGTCACCAAAAAAATTTGACATCGCCAAGGCCCCCCCCCCCCTATACTACACTTTAACCTTAATTCCTAGCACATCCTTTAAAATGTACATCCTTTTTAAAGAAAAAAGTGTTTTTTTAGTTGAAAATGTGTTTCAATAAAATGCTCCTAAGGTTAGCCACATACCTTAAATTTGTTTTTTTAAGTAATCCGTCAAGATTTTTTTGACATTTTTTCGCTAAATTCCTATAAAAGCCTTATATTAAAAACAAGCACGTACTTTTTTTAAAACAAAATAGGTGAAAACTTTAATTCAAAAGTCAAGAAAAAGACTGTTTTGACTTAAAGTCATAACAAAATAGAAACAATATAGTACTCATGTGTTCGTCCGCGAGTAGCGTGGTAGAAACGAAAAATAGTTCGGAAGATTTATGAGAACTAAATTTGTTGTTGAACCCCAATCTTTAAAATATGTAGCCAGTATATTAAAAAAACTTTTTTAATCCTGAATATCTTTTTAATTTGTTTGATAGTGTTAATTAACCATTTTTTGAAATTTTGAGTACATGTAATGTCTCATATTTGTAAAGGCATGCGTTCAAATCTGATATAAACAAACTCATTTCAAACTGAGTAAGTCCATGTAGTCATTTTTGAGTATTTCTTTTTTCTCCGTGAGGTTTAACACGTATCAGCCCCTCTACAAGGCCGGGTCTTCAGTGGCACCACGACCTGAAGCCACAACTTGACCACTAGGTTATATAGCGGCTACTTCTTATTTATGCGAGTTGACGGTTTCATGTGACTACTTCATTTTTGTTTCCTTAAGATATCCGACTGGTTTAAAATCATCATTTCCTTCAAAAAAAATCGAAATTTATTTTTTAATCTATTTTTGTAGCCTGTTTAATAAGCTTTCTAAACATATCTTACTTTTAACTCTGTGTCAAATAGAAAAAAAGTTATAGCTGTTTTTGTTTGGGGCAGTAAACCCCAAACGAAACCGGAAACTGAAATCCGAGACCGGAAGTGTGAGTTTTCGGTTGATTTTCAACCACAAAATACGCTTTTTATTCATTCAAAATATTTTAGCGAATTATTTTCGAGCTTAGTAAACTTTATTTTACTTTATAAATGTTTTAATAGATATATTTCGCTTTCAAATTGGCAACAGTTAAATGATTGCAATTTTTATTTTGATTCGGACGAGTTGCAATCTTTTGGTCAAATACGCTTTAATTAGAGCTCTTTAGATCTTTTTTATTCCTACTTTTATACATAGTTATAGTTCTTTTTTTACCAAATTGAAAGTGTCATGCCAAAAACAAGATCAGTGCGGCCAAAAAAGAAGAGATTTCATGGAAATCGTTATACTCGCAATCGTGAGTTGGAGTCTTCGAGTTCCAGTGCAAGTACGACGATACTGAAAGAGAGCAGTTTTCTTTTAGGTACAGATGTTCCTAATAATAATGCTGAAGAATGCTGGGGAAACTGCATTATTAATTTAAAAAATTTAATGTCTGTTTTTTCCATATTATGCTGTCCTTGTTATTCAACTGGATTACTGCTCATAGAGGACTCAATATTTGGCCTGTGTTCCAATTTCTCATTAAAATGTAAAAAATGTTCTTTTACAAAAGGCTTTTCTACTTAGGAAAAAGTTGGAAAGAACAACATTATTAATATGTGTTTTGTTCTTGGCTTAAGACTTGTGGGCAAAGGATACACCGCAGGAAAAAAATTGTGTTCGACACTTTGTCTTCCATTCCTTTCAAAGTTCTCTTTTCGACAGCAAGAGAAATCCATTTTAGAACACGTATCATTTGTTGCCGAAGAAAACATGTTAAGGGCTGCGAAAGAAGTGAGGGAAGTAAAGCACGATAAAAACAAAGTGATCAGCTGTCAGTGGATGGAACGTGGCAACGTCGAGGCCATTCCTCTTTAAATGGCCGTGCAACAGTTATATCCATTGACACTGGCAAAGTGTTGGAAACGGAAATTTTATCTTCGCATTGCAGAATATGCAACGCGAAGAAACCAAATATTTCGAAGGAAAATCATGTGTGCTCAAATTTCGCTGGAAGTTCTGGAAACATGGAGCCTGTCGGTGTTTTCAGAATGTTTGAACGCTCAAAACTTCTACGAAAATTGCAGTATTCTGAGTATTACGGTGTGGGGGTTCGAAAGCATTTGAAGCCGTGAAAAACGTATACGGTAAAGACTGTTACAAAGTTAGAATGCATTGGACATGTGCAAAAGAGGGTTGGAGGACGTCTGCGAAAATTGAAAAAGAACATAAAAAGTCTTGGGGGAAAGGGAAAATTGACCGACAAATTAATAAATAAGTTGCAGAACTATTATGGTATTGCAATTCGAAGCAATGTTGGCAATTTGTAAAACATGCAAAAGGCTGTTATTGCAGCCTTTTTTCATTGCTGCCCCGGTAAAAAAAAATCAGATGCACGGTCAGTGCCCAAAAGGTGCGAACAGCTGGTGTAAATTCCAGAGAGCAGAATTTGTTGGAGATACGTTGAAAGAAAATTCAACGGATATTCCAAATTCTGTTATAAATTCTATTAAAAAGACTTATATGGATATCTTTGCGATTAAAATCTTCTAAGAAAATGTCTTCACGGTAAAACTCAGAACTGCAATGAAAGTTTCAACAATGTTGTGTGGAGTATAATTCCGACCTTTGTTGAGTTACAAACACTCCACTTAGGGATTTATATTGCAATAATACTTTTTAATTCTGGGTTTGCTGATCTATTACCTCTACTTGAAAAGTTAGGAATGGAATTAGAGCCTGAAATGAAGGGATATTTTTGGTATCTCGACAATACGAGAATTGTTGATTTAACGAGGCATTCTAAGCCAGATATAAAGTGTCTCGTAAAAAAAGAAAGCCTCTTCAAAAATGTAAAAGTTTGAAGTATGAGGTTAAGGAAGACACCGCGTATAAACCTGAAAAGTTTTAATACCTTCCTAAATCTTTAAAAAGTTTTGTTGCAAATATAAACTTTGTTTTGCATTTTCTGAAGAATGTTATTTTTGTACATAACGGTTAACGGTAAGGGTGATATTTCTTAAAGTAATTGAAATATTTTTATAAAATTTTTTGAGTTTATTCTTTGTATTATAATGAATGCTTTCTGCTAAAAGATAAGGATAATTTTTCAATTAAGTTATTTTTTAATGTAATTTTAAATGAAAAAAAATTTTTTTTCAAAAAAAATTCTGTGTTTTTTTATGTCGAACACCTTTATTTTATAATTTTATAGTAAACTTGAGTTTTTTTTAAATAGACAGTATAGTTAACCATTGAATAATTGTATTCCTGCAAAAATTTTATTTGTTTTTATAATATATATATTTTTAGAGTTGTTAGTGAAAGAGCAAATTTTTGCAATATTTTGGTTCAAATTTCTCATTATTTTGAAAAATAATTTTTCAAAATATTCTTTTTGCTGTATTTTTATAGTTCTGCAACATATTTGTTTTATTTAAGTCATATTTCAAAAAATTGTCTCCGAACCCAGTCGGATACCTTAAAGAACTGGTATCGGGGCGGACGAAAACTCGTTTCACCCCCTTCTTTTATCAAATTGAACACTTTTAAGAAACAAAAACTGCCATTTTCACATATTTTGCATCTTACCCCGTTTTAATTTAAAATGAGCCACGATACCCCCATTTTAATATTTCCTCAATCTAATCAGTATGTTTTTAACATTGAATATTTCTTAGTAAAATATACAATTTGCGCGTACTGGTGATACAACACGCAATTTTCCAGCTAAGACATGGATGACGGCACCTCACTCTTCAAATGTCCTTTCGAACCTCGATAGATTTAACGCACATTAGTCTCTCAGTGGCACCAGGACTTGAACCTACGAGTCAACAAG
Source organism: Trichonephila clavata (assembly GCA_019973975.1). Lineage (NCBI taxonomy): Eukaryota > Metazoa > Arthropoda > Arachnida > Araneae > Nephilidae > Trichonephila > Trichonephila clavata. The sequence continues at coordinate 9,786 of BMAO01015617.1, forward strand.
CCCGGTACGCGACCACTCTGTTACCGTAGCCCACGTATCAGTGTGAACTGTCGTTCAACAAAGTTTATAATTTAAATAAATAGCCAACAAACATGGTACTAGAGATCCAAAGCAGAGTTGAAAATGAAATTTCTGAAACAAAGTGACATGCAGAAAAAAAAGGACATTTCTGAAATACACCACAAAGATCATCAAATGCTACATTGCAAAAGAGGATTAAAGGCAATCTAAAAAACTGATTGATTGATTGTTTATTACTACTGTACTCCAGAAACTACGCAAAAGTTACAAGACGCGACGAACCTCATCATTATAAAAAACGGACAAAGGATGATAAGCGGCATTTTTTTTACAAAGAAAGAAAAATTCTCGTACTCTTTATTTTCTTCATTCCATGCACACGCGACTCAAGGAGGGCGACGAAAACTACAAAGTAGCAGAGAAGTAATTAGAATATTTATTTTAAAACACGCGCTTCCTATCTTTTTTCCCGCACTGTGAAGAACTTTTTTTCGCGGGCGCGTACAAGGTTGGAGATAAGGGCCGCATACAAGAAAATTCTAACAGAGAACGTGGCAAAGGGCCAAAAGTGTGTGTGGAGGTTGATTAGATCGAAAAGGAAGCGAGGGAGGTGAGGGGTGTTTTCCCTCCCTTAATCAAACACTCGACATGACCAAGTATTTTAACACATAAAAGCACTCACTCATTCAATAGACTTATCCGAGGTGTGAAGATAAGACAGAAGTGCTGCCCATTGTTGTCTCTTCTGAAACACTCTCGTAGGAGAAATAAACATTGGGTCACGCGCTTTTCTATTGGGATTGTCTTCCGAAATAGATTCTTCGCAGACTGTTTCTTGTGTGTGCTACAATACTAAAACTCGTAGGGAAGCAAGGCGCTTGAAATTCATTTTGTGATTGGTTCTGTAGGATAGATTACACTAGGTAACAAAAAACAACGTTTTGTCTGTTTCCTAGTTTTATATAGCCAATTCTTACTAATTTTGGGTTGGAAAAAAAACCCGAATATGTTCATAAAATTTTTGTTAGCTCTTGTTTTTAAGATATACCATAGCCCATCCATCAATTTATTGGTAAATTTGAAGAACAAAACATTACTAACTAATACATACAGTACAATAAGTCATGTTTCTAGAAACCGTGTTTATAATCAGAAATCAGTAGTATTTTTTAGTTTATTTCCTGTGAACATTTCCTTTTAAATTGCCTCTTGTATATCGAAGTATACAAAAGGTAATTCAAAAGTATCCTCAGTATCCCGAGTTATCCCTGTGCAGCAGTAGTTTGAGAGCATTGATTCATCCCGACGACCCTGATACATACGTTCCATTGCTGTGATATCTTGATGAAACCTTTCACCGTGTTCACATCGATTACAGTTCCATAGTTTTTAGGGGGGGAAATCAAGATGGGAATATAAGAAAAGTATCTTTAGAGACATATAGCATCCTGGCCATGAAAATTTTGTAGGAGTTCTTTCACCAACAGTTGATAGTTCTCATCTTTTTTGCTGTCTAAAAATTCTTACACTGCACTTATCTTTGAGACTTAAATAGAGTTGAATTGATTTACCTTGAGTTGTAAAACGCGAAAAACAGCGAATATCACTTAAATCGTGCACTCTTGCCTGTTCTTTGTTCTACTGATGCTCTAGGTTAGACTCAAAGCACACCTGAAGAAAGGTGGCGCGGTTACACGCCTTTCGTTGAAATAAAAATCGTTCCCGCTCAAATGAACATCAAAAAGATTATACACAGAAAGTAAAGATGAGTAAAAATAGAGCTATTTATGAATAGCGAGTTCTGATTCTTGAAAACAAGAGCTTATTTGAAATTTTTATGATGATTTTCGTGTTTAGCAGACCAAAATATTTCATAATAAACTATTTTTGAGCCCGAAACAATTTTGATGTTGCCTAGTGTTATTTTTATTAACGTCGCCCTTAGAAGCAACATGAAAATGGACTGGTGACGGACCACGTAATTTTGAACAAAGACGACCACCATGAGCTAGCGCATTATCTCTAACTTAATCAACTATTAAATTTTTAAGTTATTGGAGTCTCTACAATGCGGGAGTGTTTATTAACGTTGTACTATAAATCAACACGAGGGCTACCCGTGACTGACTTCCTCATATTGAGTCTCGGTCAAGTGACGAGAACGATCCTTTTGAACTGGTACACCCCTCTTTAAACTACCATACGGTCCCAACGGGAAAACTTTGAGCCTGGACAGATTGAACGTACATCGGCCCCTCTACAAGGCGTGTCTTCAGTGGCACGAGGGCTGGCCACGAGTTCGTGACCCTAACCATTAGACTAAAACGGTCTCAGCAACTCCACAAAATAAGTTTTTAGTGGAATCAGGACACGAACCGTATGAAAAAAATTCAATGATTAGTAAGAATGATATTAACCAAAAATGGTTTCGAAAAAATCTTTCTCCGTGAATGGGGTTTACGGAATGAATTGGGATTCTGCTTTAAGGATATTGATAGGTGGCTTCTCGAACAGAAAGGTGACAAAATAAGGGTTGTTGTTTTTTTTTTACTTTTTGAGTACTAAAGATTATGGGATTCATGGGGGAAGAAAATGCAGTAAAATACGTTTAACGCGAAAACGCTTAATACGAAATATCGGTTAACAAGAAATAATACAACGGTCCCGACAAACTACTATGCGTTTTCATGCATTTCTCTTAACACAAAACAAAAATCGCTTTAAACGGAAAGATTTCTTTTTTGGAAATGAAGGAATTACGGAAGACACCAGACAGTTAATGAAAGGTCTGAGAAAGTTTTTGTATTATTGGACTCTTTTACCGCACCATCGGAAGAATTTGTTGCAGTAGATGAAGATGTCTCCAATAATGGCAAACAAAGACATTATGAAGTTTGTTCAAAGCTCAAAAAATATCAGTAATGCAGATTCCGGCGACGAAAATGAAGTGAATAATGCAGCTCCTGTTCCCACGTCATCCGAAAAGAGGAACATCATGAAATTTATCACGTGAGTTATTTAGACGCACATTCCAATGTTGAAATGAATAAGAAAAATAGACGACATCGAACAATTTATTGATATTTTGATGCTAAAAAAAGACAATACAAAGGGGAAAAAAAAGAAAGATTTTTAAAAAATTTATTAAGTTATTTTGAATGTTTTTTTGTTTAATTTTTATTCTATACATGCATATATGCACATCTATACAGATAAAATGTACTTTAATAAACTTAATTTTATTGAATATATATATATATTGCAATATCCTTTAACACGAAATTCTTTTAACCCGAAAAAATAGAGTAGTTCGTGTAGAACGGTTTTCTCAATGTAATCATGAAATTAATTTTTAAATTATAATTCTTTAGGCAGTAACATTATGAAAGAAATGCATCCAAGTGATTAGTAAATAAAATTACTATATTCCCCTTGAGATGATCAAAACACGGGCTGCTGCAGAGAGATGCGCAGAAAAGGTCAAAGGATCTTCCTTCAGAAACGGGACTCGCCCCTCTCGAAACTAACTACTCTACTCAATTGAATCCCATTCCGATGGATCGTGACCAGAAAGTCTGCAAACATTTTGAGCAGTGGAATAATTGCACCACTGGTTTTAAACTTTCCTCAAGTCATTCATTATGGATCTCGCTCCCTCAAATATCTCGTTGCGTACAAAATTACATTAAAATTTAAGCAACATAAAAATTCTTTTTTTTTTTAAAAAACCAAGTACAAATACAGAAATATTTTTAAACAATGGAGCGTCATCCACTGAGTAAAATGGAACCTGACTCCCTCCACATATACGAAGCTGCAATTAACTTATTCCAGGAGAAAAATTCTGCATTAGCACAATACAAAATGCTCTAAATAAATATTTAATAATAATAAAATGCGGGATTCAGAGAGTATAACATGTACCTGCAAATGACAAACTAATTCAAAATACAGATTCCATTAGAGCACATTACATTCTCATTCAATTAAAACTGCTTCTCGTAAAACAAAATTTAAAATTTTATTCAAAACTTAAAAAAACTGAAAAAGCACATATTTATTACAAAAAAATTTTAATAGAAATTCTGCTGAACTATTTTGCTGGTACTTTTTTGAAACAAAATTGTTCATTGGTATTATAGAAAGAGTCCATTATGCATCACACAGTTCTCTCTTGCATACATTTAGTATTATTAGAGTTCCCCGGTTGCACAGTGGTCTGGGTAGGCGTTGTTTCTGTCGATTAGTGGGTGCAAGTCCACTGAAGACCCTATGTGTAGAGGCGCTAATGAGAGTTAACTATGTTGAGGTTCAAAGTCCTCCCGTTGATGTGGTAAGAAAGTTTGAATAATGGGGAATCAGCACAGGGGTGTTACCTCATCAATCGTCAGTGAGTCAAAATTACGTAGTCCGATGCACCCAAAGTTTCCCCCCTTAATAATATTCCAAAAATTCTCCGCTTTTCACGGAAATATGTGGTATTAGTAATTCTGAAGCAAGACTAGTCAATAACCCCTCGTTCAACTTCCACATCACGCCATCGTGAAGGCCTTGAGCTTCGACAGATTTAAAGTGTATCTTACCCTCTATAACATGGGTCTTAAGCGCAATCAGAACTCACGATTTTGACTGAAACTACACCGGCCACAATCTGATGTACACTGACCACTCGGTGGCCCAAAAGAAAGGAGTTTATCGTTTATTTCATCAAGAATATTCACTGCTCTCAATGGTCGCGATTTAACGAGGAAATATTCGACAAGGCCTATCCAAGCTCTTTGTAAGTGTTTTTATTAACACGCTTTTATAAGCTTCACTAGAATGTAACGGAATCTTTGATCTCGATTTTTACCCACTTTAAAAGGTCAGATTAATTCGAGATTTTGCACAATTGTTAAGGACTGATGACAAGACAATAATTTAATAATTTTGTTCCACTGTCCAGATCAGGATCATCGGGATTAACGATTTCGCATTTCCAGGATTTGGCGACTAATTCCGGATTCCATTTCCAGATTTGGGGACTAAAAGATTAAATTACAATTAAAGCGAAAACGCTCATGTCAGCAATTTCTTACCATAATATCAACAATTGCCAAGTTTTTCTGAAAATGGAAATAGGTAAATGATAGTTTAAAAAACTAAAAGAGGCACGCTTTTATTGTGAATCGAACTAAAAAGAAAAAAATAATTTTTAATATAAGAATTATTTTTTTACTTTTTAGTTCGATTCACTATAAAAGCGTGCTTTTTAGTTTCTTTAAACAATAATTTATTTAAAAAGTTCCCCGAGGTAATATTCAAAGCAATCAAGAATTCGTGCGTGTTTTTGATCCAATGAAACCAATTTTCGAAGCGGAAGACAATCGGAAGAAAGAGTCGGAAAGAGAGATGCGACGAACAGCTGCAAACCCATAAAAAATGTTTTCCTTTTTTTCCCCTGTACGTAGACGATGGATCAAGTGTCTTTGTTAGGCAGATGTGTCATTTATAACAGAGGAGGATATGTTTCGAAATGTATTAAACGGTGAAATGAAATCACCCTGACAATAAGGAGAATATTAAAGTAAAATAAACAAATAATTCGTTTAGTAGAGAACCATCAATGGATAAGAAATACTTGTCATTTCTTTTTTTTTAAGTGAAATTTAACCAAAAATCTTCAAATATAAAAAAAAATCGATTCAAATAATTTGAGTTTATACCGTATATATACCCTTAATTAGTGAAGTTGCAAGTCAAGATGAATAAAAGCTAACTAAGCATTCTCAGCAAAGTATACATATTGAAGCCTATCAGTTAAAAAGAGATACAGTAGAAGTCCATTAATCCGGCATCCAACAGTCCGGAATGCCCGATAGTCCGGCATCGCTCCGGAAAATTGTAAAAAATCTGGTTTTCTCCAAAAGTGTGTCTTTAAAGCAAATAAAAACGCTCAAGAGCTATTCGGAAGTTTTCGGGGTAGTTCGGGATCATCCGGAAGTGCTCGGTATTATTCGGAAACAATTAGCGGCCGGCTAGTCTCAGCTGTCACAACAAATTCAGGTGCAGTGTGCAGCTCCGTTAATCAATCACGAAGCGTCTTCGCCATTTTTTTGTGCGTTGTTGTTTTGTGTCCTTTCACATCGCAGTAAACGTAACTTTTGAAACTGTTTATAAAAAAAAGTGATTTTCGTTCTAACTGTACAGTGACCATGTTTTCAAAACCTAAGCCTTCGAGTTCAAAAGGAGAGAAACGAAAACATGTAACACTGACTCTCAATCAGAAACTAGAAATCATCAAACGGCTAGAAAAAGGCGAGAATAGAAATGTTTTAATGAATGAGTTTAATATTGGCTCATCAACTATTTATGACATTAAAAAACAAAAAGATGAACTAATGAAGTTTGCTTCTCAATCGGTAACAACTGAAAAATTGGCTTCTAGACAAACATTAAAAAAAACAAAACTGGAACAGGTAGATAGTGTATTGTTCAAATGGCTTAGTGCAGTACGTTCTGAAGGAAAGCCGGTAACAGGGCCAATGATTGTTGAAAAGGCAAAGAAATTCGGCCAAGATTTAGGAGTTGCTGAAAGTAAATGTAATTATTCTGATGGTTGGCTCAGAAACTTTAAGTTTCGGCATGGAATTCGAAGACTTGATGTAACTGGAGAAACACTTTCAGCAAACCAAAACTCTGCAGAAAAATACAAAGACGAGTTTGAGAAAATCGTGGCTGATAATGATTTAACACCTGAACAGATTTACAATGCTGATGAAACAGGGCTATTGTGGTGATGTTTACCAACATCTACACTAGCTGGGGGAGGAGAAAAAGCAGCCAAGGGTTTAAAAAAACAAAGACAGATTAACCGTTTTGCTATGTGCTAATGCGTCTGGAAACCACCGAGTGACCCCTTTTGTGATAGGTAAATCTGCAAAACCCAGGGCTTTTAAGAATGTTACACACTTGCCTGTCCAATACGATGCTCAATCAAATGCGCGGATGACTGCCGCCCTCTTTAAAGACTGGTTTTTTCACCACTTTGTGCCTGAGGTTAAGGAATCCTTCAAAAGCCTTGGTCTACCAGAAGATACTAAAGCCATCCTTCTTTTGGACAATTGCAAAGCCCACCCGCCAGTAGATGAGTTAGTTTCTGGAAATATTGTTGCTACTCTGCTCCCACCTAACGTAACATCTTTGATTCAACCCATGGACCAAGGGGTTATTCAAAATTTTAAATGCTCTTATAGAAGGTCTTTTATTCAAGGCCTGTTAAATGCCGACTGTAACGTGACTGATTTTCAAAAAAAGTTTAGAGTAAAAGATGCCGTCTATGTTATTGCACTGTCTTGGAACCAGGTAAAAAATACAACACTCCAAAAATGCCGGAGAAAACTTTGGCCAGCTGCAAACCCTGCATCTGACCTAACTCTACAGACTGATGAGGAAGAAAACCACCAAGACGCTCTGACAAAAGTTTTGGATGTCGTTAGAAGTGCTGACAATCCCTTGAAAAACCTGCCTGAAGATGAGGTAGAGGAGTGGCTTCTAATCGACGAGAATGAGCCTGTTGAACAAGAACTAACCGATGAGGACATTATCAACATTGTAGTAAACCCTCAGCCTACTCAAAATCTTGAAGAAAGTGACTCAGATGCCGAAACGGAAGAAAAGGAAAAAAATCAGCTGGGCAGAAGCTGCAGAATCACTAAATAAGTTTATCTCTTTTGCTGAGGCTAGTACTAGCTACAGTGCTTCAGAAATTATTGATTTCCATATCATTAAAAATAAATTTTATACTAAACGCCAAAAGAGAGTCAAGAAAACAAAAAGACATTCGTGACTTTTTTTATCTCTAAGTGAAATATGTTTTACAGTACGTGTACATACATTATATGAAATGCAAAATAAACTTTGTTGTATGTATTTGCATACTGTATTTGTAGTTTAATTATTAACGTAATTGTTCTTATAATTACCGCCCGATAGACCGGAATTTTCGATAGTCCGGCACCGAGCCGGTCCCGAACGTGCCGGATTATCGGACTTCTACTGTACCTAGTTTACAATGCTTTTAAAGACATACCAGACTTTATTATCAAAATTTATGCACATTATCTTTCTTGATACTAAAATGTATCCAGAGAAAAAAAAGTAATGTAACTATCTACCAAAGTGAATAGTGCTCTGAGGTGTGATAGATTTAAAAATTAAACGGCTATTTTCGCTCAATGCAAGCTTTGTTTCATTTTCAAGATGTAGATATTTCCACAAATCCTTTTTCAATTTCTCTTCGAAATGTCCATTATTACCGGCCTGAAATCCAAACCGAAATTATTGTATACAACTCCATACTACACTGAAAAGCAAATAGAAGGAATTATATTGAATTTTGGAAATTTGTACAAACAATTTCTCAAATTTGCACGATTTGTTTTTCACATATAGTTTTAGATTTAAATCACACGTTTGTGAACAATGTTTTCAATCATAACACACAAAATCAAAATATCTTTCAAAACTAGCTGAACTGATTAACAATAAAAATTTAAGTTTGTACTATTACATCGTTTTTAAATTTCCATTACTTAGCATTAAAAATGTGCTCTCTTTTTGCGTAAAAGTTACATAATATAACCCTATAAATAACATTTTTTCACCTATTTTTTGTTCAAAATGTTGGAAGTGGCACCCTTCCTAAAAAGGTTGTGGCCACCCCTGCATTAGATTAATTTTTTTCCGTGTAGTACGTGAAGAATCAATGAGTCGAAGTAGCTGCAACAGTAAAACCAAATAAGAGAAACGATTTGCTTAATAGCCACCTTCAGAGATCGCATATAAAGTAAAAAAGAAAAATATCTCAAAAAATTTATTTAAAAAAAAAAAAGAACATTAATTCTTTTATTCAATTATAGTTCGTTACTTACGTCACAGTTTGTTCAAAGACGACTGCAGAACTGAACATTTTGTGCTGAGAAATTTATATTAATTTTGAAAATTTTAATCATTGCAGGAATATATATATTTTTACAGCTGTAAAAATAAATCCAAAGAAGAGGGAGAAAAAATCAATATTTTTTCTGAATCAGTGCAAAAATTTATTCTAAATCCCAAACATTTTACAATAAAATTGGATGAAAAATTAAATTCTTAGATTAATGTTACAATAAAAAGAGTGAATGCCATGATATCTCAAACGAAAAAAAAAAAAATTAATTCAACAGATTAAAACCTGAACGTTGAATTGTTTCAGCTTATATAATGTAATTCGGGGGAAGATGCCAGTTTGTTAATAGTACTTTTATGCGTCGATAGATAGCAATATTGGGCTACTTGTATGAAGAGTCTGGTCCAACACACATTAAGTGTGGCTTGTGAATTAATCGTCCTTAATCGGTGTTATTTTTGAATCTCGCGAGCATTTAAAGAGTACTGAGTACAACTTTTATAATATTCCGTTTCTCATATTTAAAGTTCATAAACGTACTTGTTATTTTAAATAAGATATTAGCAATATAAGTGAGTTACGCATAATGTTACACGTACGATGCATGTAGAGGCGGCCATAACATTGTAGCAAATAAGGAAATGAGCGTGTGTGGAATTTTCCCTCTATACTTGAGGGCAGACGCCACATAATTCAGAAATAAATTAAATAAAATTTAAAATGTGTTGTTTTTAAAATTTTTTGTAACATTGGATACGATTGTATAAATGCAATTAATAATAATTATTATAATTAATGATACTTAAAAAAATGCAACTAATGATAAGTGGTCTATCACCATCGGTTTCCTCGCCAGCACAGAACACGGAAGCACAGCCCTATTCCTCTGGTCAAAAACCGCACACCAAACGGGCGTAAAAAAAACTAACATAAGAAGTCTTAAGTGAATCAAAAAGAAGAGTAACTATGCCATAAAAGGCCCAAAGAAAGCTAGAAAAGGTGGGTAAGTTCAAAACAAATAACAAGAAACCTTCGAAGAAATAGAAGAAACAGACGTGTCAGTTTGTCATCCTCAAGCGAAGAAATTCCTGTAGATACTAGTGGTGACAGTTTTGATGAGGATAATGACGATTTTTGTGCTGTGTATAAAGGGTACACTTTTCTGCTAAAAAAGGTCCGAAGTATGATTGGATTCAGTGCATCGAATGCAACAAATGGTTGCACAATGATTGCAATAATCATTTGCTCCGAGTGAAATGTTATGTGTAGGCTATCATTCGAGCCTGTACTGTTATCTTTTTAGCAAGCTAATTATGAAAGAATTTAATTTTTTTGTTTTTCTACAGTTATTGTTACTTTATATTTAATTTTGTAATGTTTATTTTATATTTTTTTTATTTACTGTGGTGTTGTTGCATCTTTTCCATGATTGGTGGCATCTTCCCCATATATGGGGGAACATGCCCCAATTAAATGAATTTCTTTAATATTAAATTTCTTATTTATTTTCATACTAAAAAGAGAATTAACTTGTATACATAACCGATTAAATATCGAAAAATAAAATGTATTTTTTCAGGATCTTGTCATTTTAATTTTCAATGTACTAATCGAAAAATCCTTAAATGTGGCAACTTCCCCCAATTTACCTTATATGTACGACATTTATTACTCTCTCTTTTTTCATTTCAATCCTACTTCTAACTATTATTGTTAGTGAATTTCATTAGGTGTAAGGTGATTTAACAAAAGTAACATTTGCTATTGAAATATTTCAGAAAAAGAAAAAAAATTGATGACGAGAAACGATTTTTCTTTTATCAAGGTCTTTTATACAATAGAAAGAGGGGGGGGGAATGCAATTCGTGAACAAAACACGACGAGAATCAAATGTTATGGTCTAAATTCAATTGTGACCTATTGGTTCTGACATTCCTTTCCGACAAAGATTGAAAGAATACAACTTTCCTTGTGTTTTAAAGCGCGCTTCCTACAATGCATTGTGCATTCTTCACAGGTTAAACAGTTCCGCAATCATAATATCTTAAAAAATGAAATCCTGTTAGTTTTATACCAGTCAGTGTGTGTGTATAATTATTTATTACAAAATATAAAATTTTTATTTATATTTTATGAATAAAAAATGTTTTAAAACAAGCTTTTTTTTAATATTGTTGAAAAGGCATGCATGATTTTTATAAGATGTTTTTAACCATGGTTTAAAATGAACCCCGAATTATGCACCCTAATATTACTTTCTTCTCACCTTTAATATTTCCATAGACTAAAGACACAACGCTTCAATTTTAGTTGTACTTCGCTGTTTTATAAATGCTTAGCATGTGTAATAAAATTAATTAACTGAAGAGAGAGTATGAATTTATTTATAAAAAAAACTTGAAACTGTTTACAAAATTGTACAGGAATAAATACTGTGGCTGAAAAAATGTACAAAACCCGTCAGATATTCACAATAAATCAATAAATTAAATTTCAAAAGAACAACCGCCATTCCGTGGCTTATTTCAATAAGTTGCACAGCAAGCATAATATTCTTATTTTACAAAAATTAGGAAACTGTTAATCAAAAATGGAAGGAAACGATTCACTTTATTCTTATAAAGGTTTCTTAAAGAATGAAAACATAAAAATAATCTAAATCCATTCAAAATGTCTTGGCTACGGGATTTATAACAAATCACAATTTAAAAGATGGAGTAGAGAACTTATACTGAAGAAAAATGTTTACGAAACAGTAATTTCAAGAATAATCTTTTTTTTTTAATTTCATGAAATTCAATAAATTTGTTGTCCGTTCTTCCTACCGTTTCTTGAACACGCGACTTGAATGACTGCTTATTAACAATGCCTTATAAAACTAACCAGAACTATCGGCTATGGACTTCGTCATTTTGAGAGACCGCGGTAGCCAAGTGGTCTAGGCATCGGATCATGGCTAGCGTGTCATGAGTTCAATCCCAGTACCACTAAAGACCCGCCGTGTAGGGGCGCGATGCACATTAAATCTGTCGAGAGCTCAAACGTCCTCCCGTTGGTGTGATGTGGTAGTTAGGAGGGTGAGTGAGTGATTTTGGGGTTTATTGGCGCAAGAGCCGATTTCGGCTATACTGCGCCAAACATTTGTTTTAATATCTGTGGTCTAGACGGGAAGAGAAAGAAAGAATGAATTGAATGACAAGAAAGAGGGTCGAAAATAGAGAAGGATCACTAGGGTACCCCGGGTTCGTGAAGCACGTGTTTACCAAAGATAGTAAACCCCGTGGGAAAAGGAAAAGGTAGTTAGGAGGGAGGGGTGCCAGCTCAGGTGTCGTCCGCGTCACTTGACCATGGTTCAAAATTACGCGGACCGTCGCCAAAAGCCCTCGTGTTGCTAAGACAGTGCGACGTTAATATTCACTCACTGAATCTTCATTTTGAAGTGACGAGAACGACACATAAGTTGACATCCCTTTCTCCTAACTTTTCACGACATATTTAAAGTGCATAGGCCCCTTTACGCGCGGGCCTTCAGCGGCACTAGGCTCGAACTCGCGACATGCTGCCTACAAGTCAGCGACCATGACCACCAGGTTACCGAGGTTACCATGCGATCTGAAATAAGCTGTTCCACCGCCTGCAAACACAACAAGATGATGGAGGGGGGGGGGAGGCTTAGCATATACAAAACGATTAAAAAAATAGCAAAAATAATAGCTTTATACTGCGATGGATGAGCATTTATTCTCGACAAATGTTTAGGAACAAACAAAAAAAAAAAAAGACTTTAAAAAACAAATTTAAAATTTTGTTCTTGTCCGGTACTAAATCTTAAAACCTTTTAATTAAACAGTTTCAAAAGTCCTCCCTTAAATCATTCGTTAAAAAAAAAATCTATTAGACACAATTTTTACAATTGTTTACAAAACAGTAATCTTTCTGCAGTCCTGAAAAGCCAGCCGAGACAATAAATCCAACACATACACTCAAGCAAGCAAGCAAAGAAAAAAAAGCGAAACCAAGCGATATTTTTCTTTCATATATTCAGATGATCGTCCCCAGAAGAGTGTAAATGGCTTCTAAGCAAACACTCATCAGAAGGACCGATCATGGTCAAGGACACGTCACAAAACAAACAGAGTCGAGTCATAAAGAAGTATCATAACCGAGCGCACGGCCTTGTGGCTGTTGCTGCAAAAGGCATCCGTCGGTGTGGCCTTGCAGGGAAGGTCAAACACCTGTGCGCGCTGTCATACAATTCCACCTGTTGGGAAATCCTCCACTCAGAGGGAATGGGAAGAGTCAACTTATGCGGGGGATTACGCTGACATACCATGGTTTCATCTGGCATTGGATACTAGATACGATGTTCTCGAACTTAAAACCTTTGGCGATCCATTACATCCATTCGTTACCTATATGGAATCGATGTATGACTAATGGTAAAATATATATATATATATATATATAACCATTGCTCCTATACGCGAGTGAACTCAATTTGATATTTTTTAAATGCCTTCAAAACAGCCTGAATGTCCTTCAAATCCTGGAATTTTACCCTAAGAATTTGTATTGATACCATAGGTTAATCAATAAAGAATCAGTCGGATGTTTACGTTGCGATTTTGACACATGCTTTTGTTATTAGATACTTTCGTGGTTTTTCTCATTGTTTAATGACCTCATATCTCTTTCAAATGGATTCTTCTAGTAGTGTTTCACGGTACATTCAATAAAAACTTTCGCACATAAGTAAAGGAAAATAGTAAACACGTTCAATCGAAAGGTCAATGTCAGACAAGAACATAAATTTCAAACATTTTTTTGACAAAATGGGTTCAATTCACTACGGTCACATGAAAAAGGCAATTGCGTGTTCTCTATTGAACTCAAAGCTGCCATTACATTGACTGTTCTAATTATAAAATCAAATAAATATCGAATTTGATAATTAGGTAAAAACATTCAATTATGAAAAAAAATCCTCAAAAAGTTTTAAGATAAAAAAATATTCTTATATTTTATTCAGGTACTTTTTTAAAAAAATTCTGCAAGAAGCAGAAGTTTGCAACAGCGAAGCATTTAAATAGATTGGCTGAAAACACATGATTTATGTGAGTGTGACGTCACAAATTCTAAAATGCGGATCGTAATTTGTTGCTGAAACAAAAATTCTAACCAGAACTAATTTTTTCCATCTTTTACACCCACATGCACTCGCTTTAAATGAAATTGGCACTCTTTAAGAACTTCTTCGCCAAATGTACGAGAACCTGAACTAAATGCGGAGCATATTTTCCGGCACAAAAATGTCTTAGTTTTCATGAAAATTTGTAGCGATAAAATTTATATATCTGTTTAAAATTTAAAATTATATATTCCTGATTATTCATTTTAAAATGCAAAGGGATAGCTTATTCAGCATTACTGTATGGGAAAAAAGATGTGAAACAAAAAAAACCCAATTAATTCTGATAAAACGGAATATCATGATTAAAATACACTGGAGCGCAAAACTTAAGTAACAATGTAAATTTTAAGCAGATACCCATGAAACAGTAGAAAAAGGTTATAGCGACCAGTACAATGAACACACAATTCAGTACAAAAAATGATGTCAGGAACAAAACGTCATAGGTGACGTGAGTGTACGCAAAACGCGTGCGGTTGTAGCGAACAGCCCAAGACGATAATGAAAGGAAAAACGGAGGCGCAATGAAAGACATTCGCTGCAAGTGCAAGTAAGTCCTTTCGTGAAATATTGCCAGAAGAAATAACCTGGACGACTTCACGCGTAGTAGAATGATAGGAAAGCTGGAAGTGCAGCGCGGTTTTACCAGTGTAGCTGAAGAGATCGAAATCAACAGAAGTGTCGTTTCGCGTGCATGGAAAGCCTTCCAAACCATAGGTACCGCTGTTAGCAAGGTACGTAGTAGCCGCCCTAAGAAAACAACTGCTGTGGATGATCGATATATCATCCTGCAAACGAAAAGAGTCCGATATCAGTCAGTAAGCACCATTGCTCAGCAACTGAGCAACAAGTGCCGCATTTCATTGTGGCCCGATGCCTTCACAAAGGTGGCCTATTCTCCCACCTTCCTGAAAGCTGCATCCCTTTGAAAATTAGCCATCGGCGGCACCGTTTAGTATGGTGAACGGAGCACAAAAATTGGACATCTCATCAATTGAGTCGTGTTCTCTTTACAAATGAGAGTCGTTTCAGTGTCACATACGATTCTCAACGCCAGTTAATTTGGAGAGAGGTTGAGACACAGTTTCATCCCAGAACGTCTTGGAGTTGACGTCTGGGGAGGCATTATGCCGAACAAGTGGACTGAGCTCCACGTTTTCGACAGAGGTTCTGTAAACAAAGATCGTTATTGTGAGGAAGTAATCCTTCCCCACGTGCGTCTGTTTCGAGTTACTATTGGAGCAAATTTCGTTTTTATGGATGACAATGCTTGGCCACATCAGAATGCTGATGTTCAGTAGCAACTGGAAAGTGAAGATATCACTGGAATGGATATAGGCCAGAGCATCTCCCTTTATTCAAATCCCATACAACAAGTGTGGGATGCTTTGGGGAGACGCCTTGCGGCAAGATTACATCCTCCGGGAAGCACCCAACAACTAAAGCAGATGTTGACTGAGGAATGGGCTCTTACCTCAAGAACTGTTGGACAATCTGGTGTTGAGTATGGAGAAACGCTGCGAAGCAACCATTGGAGTAAGGGGAAGGCATGTCTCATACCAAAAAACATCAGTTAGTTGTTCTTTCTCTTGAACAGGCAATCATTTGTAATGATACTATGAGTTCAATAAAGCCTTTTTTGTTTGATTCCATACTATATGCATTGCTTTTATTTTTGCGCAACTATGCTTTCGTCATCGTTTAAGTAAAAAATAATGCCTCTCATTTCTGAATTTCATGTCTCTGATGATTTCTCGTGTGGAAAAAAAAATGGGAAAACCATATTGAATATAAGTTTTTCAAAAAGGAAGCGAAGTCAAAATATATTACTGTTATTTTAATTCTGGAAAAATATTCCACAAATTCAGCTCTCATTCTTTAACATTTCGCAGAGGCAACTTTAAATCACACACAAAATCAGTATAATGCACACCTCTTTTTGCTCGTATAATGCGCGGGGGAAATTATTACCTAACACGGTAATCTCATTTCAGATAGTTTATAAACTTAAACCTGCTGACAGAAAATTTCGAAATTCTTATAATTTAGTGTTTTACAAAGAGTTATTACGGATTAAACAACTAAATATTTTCATGGAAAGATAAGAAAGCAGAGAAAGAAAGATATGCGAGTAGCAAAAGTAGATAAATGGTAAAGGAAATATCTGCTCTAGGGCAGAAATGGAGAATCTTTAGGGAAATACCTCACATTAAGTCCATTATAATGTTTTAAAATGACATTAAAGTAATTATTTTATTTTATCTTATAACGCAAAAGAAATTTGCAATCAGGTAAGACCACATTAAGATTTTAATTTAAAAAAAATCGTATACATACATTTGCACTAAATTTTAAGAACTTAATCTGCCCCACATATCGAAACTCAACAACTCCCATTTCCAATTGTACAGGAAAACATACTCCTGTTGTATCGAAATGTTACTGTTTATAAAAGTAGCACTTCTAAGTAACACAAAGGCTATTGGGGGAATGCCAAAGAGACCGATGTCTGTTGAGATGTACCAACCCTCCTCCCCTACTTTTACCTTTTATTAAGTAAAAAAAAAACTTTTCTTCCCAGAAGTTCGCACAAAATTTCAGCAGAACTTGTTTTAAAAGGAACTACAGTTTCTTCACAATGACAATATAGTTCAGAAATTACAAGGTTTACAAAGTAGGGGGGAAAAAAGGGTCTCCAACACTAAGTGACGGTCTTCAAAATTTTAAACTCTGATCAAGTGACCAGTACCACTTTTGGTATCCCACTTAGACACAACTCCAAAGTGAATACTTTGAACCTCGAAATATTTAACGAGCATCAACCCCTCTATACGGCGGATTCTCAGCGCATAAAGATTCCACAAATACGAGAGCCACAAATTTACGAGTCTGACAACTACGATTCTGCGGCCACTTTGAAGAAAAATAAACTAACAATCACATAACGTATATAATTGAAGCAAATTTAAGAATCGAATGTAATTTCCCATCTCAAGAAATATGACTATGAACTCATTATCTCGTTTTCATATTTGTTTATCATAACATTACAAAGAAACATACGACTGAACAGGACAGACAGTGGCATATATTAACACTTCGGCAGAGTTGAAGACACCTACATCAGTGTTTCTCAAAGTGGGGCCTACGCCCCACAAGGGGGCAATTTGATTCTTAAGGGTAGAAATTTGAAAAAAAAAACAACTCATTTAGAGCCTAAATGATCTATTTATTAGTAATATAGCCAATTATAAAACACATTTCCCACTACTCGTTTGTATAATATGGGGCAAATTGTAATAAAAGTATTAAACATCTGTCTCCACGTGATGATAAAATATTCCTTCTAAACATAATAGCGGAATGGTATAAAATAATTAATGCTGGGATCTAAGTTTTTGCAGTACCGTTCATTTTTAATAGTTGGTGTAAATTCAAAAATACATAAATTTAATAAATATTAGTGATATATAAATAGTAAGTAAATTCAATTGGTGTAATTATTATTAATTTCATTTTTAAAAGCATCATTTTCCAGAAACATAGTGTGGTATATTGCATTGAATATGCATCTTTAATCTACGTTTACTTCAGTTCATATAAAGTTCTTAATTTTCTTTTCTTTTAATCCATAGTGGAATGAGTGGTGGAAGTAAGAAGAAAAAGTTCGCGTGTCAGTATTCTGAGGAATATTTAAAATTTGGTTTCACATACACACTGTTTACTATGAAAGTTTACCTTTTTGTCTTTTATACCAACAATGCTTAACCAAAAAATCAATGAAATGTGGTTGTATTGAAGCACATTTTAAGGCAAAACATAATGCTCATATTAATTCAGATTTGAATTATTTTCAAACTTTAGAAAACAATTTTGAAAAAAAAAAAAAAAAAGAGTACTATTAATATCTCTATTTACTACTCATAATGCAACTTGCAAATCGTACTCTTGAGGCTAGTTATATTTCACTACTCATCATTAAATCTGGACAAAGTCATACTATAGGGGAGAATTGAATCAAACCATCAAAATCAGTACTTCTTAAAATGGTTCTGGGAAAAGATGACAAAGCTATGTCACAAAATAAAAGTACTAACAGAAGTTAGTCCGAGTTATAGTCGGGGAGAGAGAACAGAAGTTAACAAAATGAAATGCAACTTGCTGAAAACAAGAAAATTTTCGGTACAAATGGATGAATCAATAGAGAGAAAGTGATTGGAACCCGACATAAAATCTCTTTGCAACAAACATCAAAAGCAAGGATTTCACTAAATTTTTTCATTTTTATTTCAATTTTTCATTGTCAATTTTAAAAATGTATTTACTGTAATAATAATTTTCTAGTGATTTCATAAAATCTTAAAGTTTCATTTACCACTTAAGTTTTATGTGTATATTTATAGGGGGTACACACTTATGAGGGTATAGTAAAAAAAAGGTTGAGAAACACTGCTCTACACGGTCTCTCGTTTCTTTTATTACACTCTCCCCCAATGGAGTGAGGTTCCAACGGTGGCAATGATCTTAAGCTGTAACAGAATACGTTTAGTCGTCAATGTTAAAACTGTATATTATTGAATTTAATAGAATAGCTAAGAAAACATTAAAAATATAGGATTTAATTTTTTTAAAAAATCAAAAATTCATCCAAAAAGCTTATTGGGCCAAGAATCTAACTTTTTACAGAGATGTAAGAGAAAGAATTAAGCATGGCATCAGTTTATGAATTTGAAAAGAGAGAGAAGTGAATAAAAATGCAAAGTGGACAAAGATATTCTATTCAAAAGGAATGGCGATAAGAGGCGTGATTTATAGCTCTTGGACATAGCCGTGAATTATTTCTAAACAGCAATATGTGATTGTAGTGGTATATATGTTACTGGCAAAGTATGAAATTCGGCATTCTATAGAATGCCTAAAACTAACCGGCAATGTATGAAATGCTTCATATTTCACACATTGCGTAGGCATTCTATAGAATGCCTAATGAGAAACCGGCAAAGTATGAAATACATCTCCGATTCGCTTCGAATATCACGTGGCAAGACACTAGACTTTTAACGCATGTCTCAGGCTCAGAAATTGTTAGTTGAAGATTGTGGTTTGTGTGTGTTCTGCAGTGTCAAACTACTAAATTTTACTTAAACTATTTCAACAAAAAAATTGTTTTTTTCCTGAGCTGTGTGAAAATGAAGGAGCAAGTTGTGTAGGAATTATGGTCTAGCAGGGGTCGGCAACTTGTGGCACGCGGTACAATTCGGAGTGGCATTATTGAACAAATTTGTGAATTTTTAAATTGTTTCAAAATGCCCTACTATGTGATACGATGTGAATCATATTGCTAGATTAATTTGAAACGCCACAGCTAAAAGGTTGCCGACCTATGATCTATGAGACATGAAACAACTATTCGTCGACGAGCTGGGCAAAATTCGAGTTAATACTGCCAAAAAAAAAGTTTTTTCTGAACTGAAATTACTTACTAGAAGTTAATAATTGATGTACAAAATGCCAAAATGACTACTAAGAAGGAAACCAGGGATTATTGGTAGTTTAATAGCTATGATGTGATGTTTGCGGAAAATAAAAGTACACACATTTAACCTGTTAAAGGTGTCACTAGAATACAGCAGTGGTCCTCAACCCCCGATCTATGGATCAAATGGTATCGGGCCACTCAAGGAGCATTTAATTATTTCCATTGTATTTACTGGGATGTATTTCTCTCTTGTGCATTTCTCTTATATAAAAATCACTTTATACTTCATGTAAAATCACTTTATATTCATTTTTTGGTGCAAATGAATTTCATTCTGAAGGCATGTTTAAATAGAATTAAAGTATTAAATCGAAACAATGTAAAATATAAAGAATCAACATCCCACCCTCATTGACCACGGTAAAATTATCAAATGTTGACCAGCCATTAAGATAAAAAGGTTGGGAACCACTGCTATACAGTATTACGTCACGGATTTGAGTATATGATAGTTCGAGCCTTGTACCGCTGAAGACCCGCCGTGCAGGGAAGCGATGCACGTTAAATTTGTCGTGAGTTCAAACGTCCTCCCGTTGGTGTGGTAGTTAGGAGAGGGGGTGGAGGCTCAGGTGTTATCCTCGTCACTTGACCATGGTTCAAAACTACGAGGTCCGTCTCCAAAAGCCCTCGAGTAACTGAACAGAGTGTCCGACGTAAATATTCACTCCTTCACTCATTAGAGAACGTGATGGAATTCTGAAAAACTTTCAACCAAATGCAAAAATGTTGCACGTTATGATATTGAACTGTACATCCACCTTTGTGAACCTTGCCAGAAAAAGTAAAAAAATTTATTTAAAAAAACAAGATATCAATCATTGGCATGGCCAAGTAATTTTAGCGCGTTTTTCACATGTTGTATTTTACAATAATGCAACTGATGAACTTTTTACTTACAGAAAGTAGTACTGTACCACTCCTCTAAATGTACTACTATTGAGCTGAAAAGAAATAATGACACATCTGTATCAGCACTATAAAAAAGCAAGTAAAATCAGAGCCTTTTATACTTGTTTTCTGAACTTGTTTGTGAAGATTT
The DNA here is from genome assembly GCA_019973975.1 of Trichonephila clavata. NCBI lineage: Eukaryota > Metazoa > Arthropoda > Arachnida > Araneae > Nephilidae > Trichonephila > Trichonephila clavata. Next base: position 30,508 of record BMAO01015617.1, read on the forward strand.
CCTCATTTTTGTGAAGATTGCCTCCAAAATGCAGGTAGATTTTTTTAAGAAACTTTTTGCAAACAATAAATTTACTAGGTAAAATTTGAGAAAATTTTGTTACAAACTAGCGAAATTCAGGACAATTTGCAGGAAAATTCGGGAAAACTTAAATATGATTCGGCTCATCTAGGGCACAAATGCGACCAAATGCCGAAACCCGAGGTCAATTGGTTGCTTGCTGAGAAAAAGGTACGACAAAATATGGTACGAAGACGAAATTTGCGGCCTAATAGCGCTTTTGTTCCACTGCGTGAAAAACGAGCTAAAAAGGTGTGTGTGTGTTAACTGTTGAAAGAACGAGCAGAATTAAGGATCTTCCTAGGATTGGCAGGTCTAGAGTGAGTAAAGCAATTGTTGAACACGTTCGGCAATCGTTTCAACGTTATTAAATTAAATTGCGAAGCATCACATGAACTTCAAATATCCCATACTAATTTGGTAAGAATTCTTCATAAAAGACGCTAGTTGCATGCTTATAAAGTGAAACATGTTAAAGAACACTTGGCAGGAAATGGAATATCGGCTTAAAGTTTCTTCGAGCTACCAAGGGGGCGCATATTTAAATTTACTGAGGTAAATTATCACATAAAAAAATCAAACATAACTTAGAAGATATCCAAATAAGCATGTGTCTTATTTTCATAGCTTGGCACAACAAATGATAAGACTTTTGTGTGTGGTTAACCCTATATTATACATTCAAAGCTCAAGGAACTGCTAAACAACAACGTAATGAAAGCACAAGTGCGTGAGTGAGTTTTTAACTTCGCGTTATAAAGCGATTCGAAAGTTATTGGCAACGGGCCTGGCCATTTCGAACTACGATTAAGAGCCGAGGACGACACCAAACCCACGGAAGTGAGTGAATATTAACGTCGCACTGCTCAGTTAGACGAGGGCTTTTGGCGACGGACCGCGTAATTTTGAACCATGGTCAAGTGACGGGGACGATACCTGAGCTGGCATCCCCTCTCCTAACAACCACACCAACGGGAGGACGTTTGAGCTCTCGACAGATTTAACGTGCATCTCTCCCCTATACGGCGAATCTTCAGTGGTACTGGGCTCGAACTCATGACACGCTAGTCATGATCCGATACCTTGACCACTTGGCTACCGCGGCCACCCAAACGCACGAGAAGACAATAGATATAACAAGAATCAGCCCCTCAACACGGTGGCACAAGGGATCGAATTCATGACTTGCCGGCCACGAGCTTCTGACCATGACCACTAGGCTACCGCGGACAATTTAATGCTACGCACAGACACAATTTCATAACAAAAATTTTAAAGACCCATAGTACTACTCCTCGAACAATGAAAAAAGGAACACCCGCAGATACAGTGAAAGAATTCTTAAGACGCAGCGAGTTATGATAATGCACTTAATTAGAAAGCATCGACGTCCCGTAAACTATTTCCAATCGTGGATAGTTATGGCTCCATTTCGATTCTGCGAATGCAGGAGCGTGACATCCGACCACGATTAGCAGGCGCAGTGTTTGCAGAATCGTAACAATGCAAGAAAACAGCGAAAAGGCGGACTCGCCAAGACGGCTGTTCAAATAAATACAGCAGACAAACTCGCCGGGCGGCGGTGATGGAGAGGAGGCATTCAACTTCCTTTTTAGTTCCCCAATGATCAGTTCATTGTATGTCATTCCAGAACAATATCGAGTCTGTGCCTTTCTTTTCTTTTTCAGCCACCCGGATTGTTCTGTAAAATATGATGGGATTATGCTTCATGGTCAATTACTTAATGGCCGTGTGATCAAAACATATATAATAATAAGTCTTGTTTATCAAGGACTGTTCACATTTGAAGAAAGTAATCACACTTGTTATATACTCGTAATTTGATCATTTCCTTCCTTCATTTGAAATAAAAAGTATTACGGGTGGATTATTATTATTCAGTATATTTACGGATGCTCTAATACAGGGGTGGGCAGACTTTTCCGGGGGTACGGACTACTTCTAATTTTTTCAAGGTGTTCCGGTCCACTCAGGGGCGTAGGTGTAGTGAACTAAAAAAAGTATACAATACAGTCGGACCTTTATTTTACGAATTCCTCTATTTCGCGAACTTTTTCCCGGAACCAAGAACATTTTACGATTTTCTTCGTAAAATAGCATCCAAATCGCGAAGTGCATTTTCTATTCAACAAAATTTTCTCTTATTCGATTTTTTTTTTCCCTATGTATTTTTTAAAAAACCTTATTTACTCGAATCTAAGCTACACTTTTTACCCAAAATCAGGCGCGGCTTATAATCGAAGGGAGAAACATGTGTTGGATGGGGTATTTAGAGCAATTACAGCTTCATGCATGTATTTAAAAGTTTTCATGCTGATAAAATAACATAATTCACTTTTTATTAGTTTTCCTTTTAAATTTGTTTTAATTTTGCAGAGACTATTTTTTTTTCTCACAAAATCTTGAGAATTTGGGGCGCGGATTAGATTCGAATAAATACGGTATTTCTGACCTTCGTATGATGAAATGATTATTAGGTCTTAGAAAAGACGGTCACCCCAAAATGTCTTGACTGTCCACCGGTCAATCGCGATCGACTTAATGCCCACCCCGGCTCTAATACAAAGAGAGGAAAAAATAGTGCCACACCGAGATTCTAAATAAAATAGCATATTTTGGATTGATTGCTTATTAACGCCGCCCAACCAGAAGGGCTTGTAATCGAGAGGTATCTGGTTCGAATCCGGAATAAGGCGTGGGCATATTTTCAGGAAAAGAAGTCGGATTTTCGCTTAAAATGGAAAGCGACGCGCCCCTTCTGCTCCATGCTGGGATCATCGTTTGTAATAGTCTATATTTTTCTGTAGACGTATTCTATGTTTCTGCTCATCTATCTTTTTCATGTATCACAGGATGAAACGCACAACATTGCTTATTAACGTCGCAATTTACAGCCACACGAGTGCTATTAGTTTTAGGGCTGGACCTTGTAACCATGGTCAAATGACGAGGACGACATTTGACCTGGCTAACATGAAAATTTCGAGCATCGACAGATGAAACGTGCATCAGTTCCTCTACCCAAGGCCGCGGTAACCAAGTAGTCAAGGTATCGGATCGTGGCTAGCGTGTCATGAGTTCGAGCCCAGTACCACTGAAGACCCGCCGTGTAGGGGCGTGATGCACGTTAAATCTGTCGAGAGCTCAAACGTCCTCCCGTTCGTGTGGTGTGGTAGTTAGGAGAGGGGGTGCCAGCTCAGGTGTCGTCCGCGTCACTTGACCATGGTTCAAAATGACGCGGTCCGTCGCCAAAAAGCCCTCGTGCAGCTAAAACATGCGACGTTAATATTCTATCACTCACTCACTCGCCCCAACACTATACAGAATCTACTATGAGCTCGCTTACCACAGCGATTTCATGCAATGAGACTGATCCACAAATGTTATCTTTGAAGAATGTACAACACCAAAAATGTAATACATCTGAAAACTTAAAGATAAATAAGACTTTTACTCTATTGTGTAAATAAAATATTTAGGAAAGAAAAATACGCGTAATTATAGTTGCGAGCGTGACTGACTCCCCGTACCACAAACTCGTGCATTGCACATGCAACTAATAGAGTTGAGAAAATATATAGGAAATTATTTATATTTTAAAATTTATAAAAGACAAACATAAATGGGGAAAGTTTATCCTCTAGAAAAAAAAAACTGACGAAACTTATGTAGTATTTCTATAAAAAAAATTATAAATAAAAACTTAAGTGAAACTGGATACATATTATAATTGACATAATTTCCCAATGAGTTTCAATGTGGAAGTAAAGCACAATAAAGGTAAATTTTAAAAAAAAGGAAGAACAAAAACAAAAAATGGAAAGAGCAACACAATATCCCCCCCCCCATTAGAAAAGATTTATTCCAAAATGAATGAAAGAATCTTTATGGAATATTTTAATGCCTCGCGTATAATTTACTCTATCCATAAATAAACACGAAAGCAAGAGAAGTGAAATGTTAAATTCAAAAGCCCAACCAGAATTTTAGCCAACACAGAACTTCCCAAGAATGAATCTCAGGCGTCATACGAAAAAGTGCATGACGAGTACGCAACCTCTCAGGGAAAAAAAGTGATTAAATAAAATGTTATCAATAGAACGATACAAAATAAATTAATAAAAAATTTTCATACTTTTATTAATACTAAAATTTATAAATCTATACAAATAAATAAAATTGAAGTGTCTGTTTGTAATTTCAAATTAGCAGCTTTTTACTTAATGCACTAAAAATATATACGGTACTCATAACAAAAAACCAATTTTTAAAATTTTTGTCTGTCTGTCTGTCTGTCCCGGCTAATCTCAGAAACGGCTGGTGCGATTTTAAAAATTCTTTCACTAATGGAAAGCTACATTAACGGGGAGTAACATAGGCTATATTTTATTCCCGTATTCTTACGGGAACGGAAACTATACGGGTGAACGTGAAACTGAATGCCAAGATGAACGCCAAGCTGAGCTAATGAAGTCGTTGTTTTGGTTACTGGCGACCGATGCTGTTCATGAGGCATAATAGTGTTACGCGCACATGATAATACGCTGACACACGTGCCATATTTTTTTTTTTTTTTTTTTTTTTATGAAAGGAGAATCTCACTGTTCAGTTAAGTAGAGCATCGGCTGTTTCGGATGCACTTTTAAAAATAATAAATCAAGGCTTCATAAGCAAAAAGCAATGCAAGAAACAAAAAATTGATAAGTTTTACGGTTAGTTTTAATCCTTTCTTTTTTTTTTTAATTTACATTTTTAGTCACATTTAAACAATAGTTATTATAATCCCAATCTATATCTATACAAATAAATAAATTGAAGTGTCTGTTTGTAATTTCAAATTAGCAGCAATTGTTTGCGGGGGCGGGGGTTTAAGGGGCGTCAGAAATTCCGATTTTTAAGTTATTAGATGTAAAGTCTTGAAACTTAGTAAGTAGATTCCTCTCATAGGGTAGAGATACGCTACAAAATGGGTTTCGTGAACATTGCCCTCAAGTGGCGTTGCGGGACTTAAGGGGCGTTATAGATAATTATTTCCATTTTTAAACTATTAGACGCACAGTCTTTATATTTGATAAGTAGTTTTCTTTTATAGAGTAGAGATCAGCTATAAGAAGGTTTTGTGAAAACAGACCTCTAAATGGCGTTGCGGGGGATTTAGTGGCGTACTAGATAAATATTTTCGTTTTTAAACTACTTCACCTCCCTGCTTGAAAATTGGTAGGAATGTTTCTTTCATGGAGTAAATATCCGCTACAAAACAGGTTTGGGAAAAATTGACCCTCAAGGGGTGTTAAGGGCAAATATAAATAATTATTTCCATTTTTAAACTATTAGACGCACCGTTTGAAATTTGGTAAGCAGATTCCTCTCATAGGATAGAGATACACTAAAAAATGTGTTTTGTGAAAATCGACCCCTAGGCCGCGTTGCGGGGGTTCAAGGGGCGTTATTGATAATTTTTTTTGCATTTTTAATTTATTGGACGCACAGTCTTCAAATTTTGCTAAGCAGATTTCTTTCATAGTGTGCAATTCCCCTACAAAATTGGTTTTGTGAAAACAGACCCAGAAGTGGCGTGGGGTCAAGTGGCGTTATAGATAATTATCCCCATTTTTAAACTATTAGACGTACAGTCTTGAAATTTGATAAGCAGATTCCTTTCGTAAAGTAGAGAACCGCTACAAAATGGGTTTCGCGAATATCAACTACTAAGTTTAATTTCGGGAGATTAAGAGGCGTAATTGATAAATATTTCCATTTTAAACTATTTGATCATCCTGCTTGAAAATTGGTAGGCATGTTCCTTTCATGGAATAGAGTTCCTCTAAGAAAGAGTAAACCGAAAATTGACCCCCAAGGAGGGTTGCGAGGGGTCAAGAGGAGTTACATAAAAAAATTCCTGTTTTTAATTGTTAGACCCATATACTTGAAATTTGTTAAGCATGTTTCTTTTGTTGAATAGGGATCCACTAAGAATGTATTTTAAGCAAATCAAGTTCTGGGGGGGTGCAGGGGGTTACTGGGACGTATTGACAAAAAAATTACTTTTTTCGAGCTACAAGGACTATAATAATGAAATTTGGTTTGCATTTTTCTTTTGTTGAGTTGAAATCCGCTAAGAGCGGTTATTTTGGAAAACGGCTCTCAACGGGATTACTGAGATATTGATAGTAAAACTTTTGTTTTTTTTTTCCTGTTAGATTTAGACTTGAAATTTGGCTTGCATGTTCAATTTACGGAGTAGAGATCCACCGAAAATTGGTTTTGCGGGAATCCACTTGGTTTTTGGGTTACGAAAGAGCAAACATCATTCTATGCTTCAATTTTAGAGATTTTTAGAAAACACAAATTAGATGAGTTCTGCCCCTTTTTTTTTTTTTATCAACAGGCGACAGTTACAGGTATAAGTATATTTTTCAATACAATCGAATTCTTAATGCAGGACTTAGATATGAATAATTTATACATATATATATATATAAGCAGTAAAAATTTATAAAACATCATGAAATTCCCAGCGAAGCGGGCGGGTAACAGCTAGTACAAGAATAAAGAACAGTTATTTTTTATGCGACTCCTTTTTACAAAAGATTCATTTTCACTGTATGTCCCTACCAGAACGGATAGAAGGGGGGGGGGGATCAATAAGTGTTGTCATAAAATTTTTTCAGCTACTTAAAAAATGTCTCCAACTTGAAAGCATTCGATACATCCGGGTCGTAAAAAGAGGGGGGGGGGAGAGATGTTTCCTCTTCAGACATTCAACATCCTTTCTTTTGAGACGCTTTTCAAAAGTCAAAGACTTCAAAGAGAAGGTTCTTCCCAATGAAGCCGAAGGAGTCTGCCCCCATCGATTGGGATTCCCGAGCGCGAAACAAAGGGAGGGAGCAACAGACGGAGGAAGAAGTATGTCGAGGACTCTCCTGGCGGCTGTCAACCGACATCGATCCAAATACGGGCCTGGCCAAGGTCCGCAAAAGCTCCGGCACTCCTATCAATAACGCCCGCATATTAGCAGGTCGATGCTCTTTAATAAACTTCGTGCACTTCTCAAAAATAGATCACCCCCTCCTTTTTTTATGCAAAAAAATTCTACAAAAAACATTTTTCCCCCGGGTGTATTGCCAACTTACATCGTAATTGGAAGCAACATGCAGACTACCGACGATGGACCTCATAATTTTAAATCACGGTCAAAGAACGAGGATGGCACACTATACGTAATATTGTCCTCCCCCATCCCCACCACGAAAACATTAGGACATGAAGGATTTGATGTGCATTAGGCCTTTCATCCCATGGGTCTTCAACAGAAATAGAAGCCGAACTTAAAGACTGGATTGAAATAACGAAGGCCACGTATACGCGAAAATAATCACTTGACACCCACAACCGGAAATACGGGGGGTTGGATACCTAGTTCCAGGCACACGTTACGAATTGTTAAATTTCGTACTAGAAAATATCTCTTGTAACTATGTTTTCAAAAGAAGGCTGACTGCTGGCATCATAAAAAGAAAAGCAGAAAAATCGCAGGGGAGACACGGGGATTTATTAAAATCACTGTATTAAAACTGCAACACCAGGATAAATAGCAAATAAAAGAAGTTTACTTATTCTATGCATAGTAGGCAGAAAATATGATTCAATTTGTAGGCAATGTGGGTGTATGCAGGGCCCGGAATTAACACAACATACAACTGCACCCTTTGGCAGCTAATATTAGATCAAAATTAAGGTCGTATTTGAAATAATCGTCATACGATAATCCGTGAACTTGCGATCACAGTGGAGATAAGTGTTGGAATGAACAGAATTTGAGCGCTTCGGAATGAAGGAAATGTTCCCAAAATTCACTCTGAAGCTGCTTTAACGAGCATCCACATATTCTTTACATCTGATTCTGAATTTGTCAGCCATTTACAGTATTCCCTGTCATACTCCCTACTTTCATGACAGGGTTCCATGAAATTTTAGGTTATTCCCGAAGTCCGAAACGCGCGCCACTGAGAGAGACCGTATTTGAATACAAAGAAGAGATTGTGCAGAATGCGACGCTTACATGAATAGCGTTCCAAACTAACGCTTCCAGAAGCGCTTTCAACAATGGTGGGACTGCTGGAGAAGTGCGTGCATCTCCATGGGTATTTCTTTGGAGTAATTAGGATATGAAGAGTATATAAATAATTGTGCCTTTGCCAACCAAGGTTTGAAATTGTTTGAACATATTTCTTAAATAAATGAAAATCAAAAACCTAAGTACTTATGCGATATTGTTATGATTGGAGGGTTGAGAATTGGCAATAGAGTCGGATGCAAAATAGGCAAGGCGAAAGATCTAAGCACTTTCGACCATGAATAAATTGTCAACAAATGGGTCATAATCTCAAAAGTGGAACAATCATTGAAATTTTCATGAAAACTGAGTACATAGATTCAGGTAAAACCATACCTGTAAGGAGGGTAAATACCTCAAACAACAGTGTAGACGAGCTGGGTCATTGTCAATTAGCTCGCATTGTAAAAGTGGACAGACGTCCCACAGAGTAAGAATTTTATGTTAATGAATTAATATTGTTAGAGCCACACCATCCAGAATTACATTCTTAATAAGGGAACATAAGCCATCGACTCATGGCAGCATATCTGAAGACTGCATAACACAAAATGCAAGTATGCACGAATCACATCGAATAACTTACAAATACAGTAGAACGTCGTTAATCCGAACGTTTATTATCCGGAGCAAGAGAATCAGACCTTTCAGCGAAAAAACGAAGGTGTACAATGGTACAGCGAAAAATAAGTGATTATTTTCCACAATAAAGGTAAAATTGCGACATTTTACACCTATTTTGCTTTTTCTTCAAGCACGTTTCCTGCTTGTGATGATTTTCAATATTCGTATAGTGTCCGGTTTCATATACTGCATGGATCACATTCGGTTTTCGGTTATCCGAACGGTGTCCCCCAATGGATTCGGATAAACGACGTGCTACTGTAATAAGTTAAGAATATGGCACACTCTCCACGAAGCGATGGATCTTACTTCCTAACTCTTTCAATTGGTAATGTTAACTTTCCCGTCTGAGGACTGCTGTGGTGATTAGAAATGAGTTCTAACAACAAATCCAAAGAACAGGGCGAATTACCACATCTTTTCTGTTGACCTTTGGATAAAACCGTATGTCCATTTTTATTTATTTGCGCATCATTAAGTATTGAAATCTTTTACAGGAAAAAAAAAGAAAAGGGAGGAAAAACCTGATATGTTATATGTTAGAAAAAATCCTATCGCAACAGCAAATTTTTTAAAAATAAAATCCATATCCTTTAAAAGAAATTATGCCTTTTTTCTGCTTTTGTACTTTATATTTTAAGCATAAAATAAATTCTGTTCATAAATCTTGGACATATGGTTTAATTATGTGTGAAGTTTGCTATATAGCGCATTTCTAATAATATTTTCCATTGCATATTTTCCCCAAGCCTCCTCCCCCATCTATGTTCAACATGATCCATTTTATTTATTTTTTAGTAAAATAAATGGGCCGTGAGTAGCCTAGTGGTTAGAGCATCGGATTCCAGACCTGAGAGCCTGGGTTCGATGCTACTAAATGCCACCGAGTATAGACGGAGTACGTGCTCGTTAAATCAGTGGGTCCGAAAGTCTTGTGGGCGGTCGCAGCAGAAACCACGAGTGCAGGGGGCTGGAGAATATTCCCCTCCCCTTCAGTTCCATGCCAAAATTGTGGAGGTGGAGATAGGTGGTGTCGCCATCTATGGTTAAGAAGTCCAACCTGTTTCACAGGCAATGGCAACTTTCATTCCTTCCCTGCGGGAAGGACACGACAACAACAACAGTAAAATAAATGTTCAGACATTTTTTAAACAAAATTCTATTCTAAAAATAACAATTTTTTTAAATGTTTCTTTTTTCAACTTTTTGATGACTATATATATATTATATATAAAGAACAGTTCAAATTTCGTAGCTAGAATTGTACTCAAGAGACGTTATAAGGTATGAACCAATTGGGCCCAAGCCTAGAGTTTCGGTAGGATAGGAGACCTCAATAAGATCCTGATCCACATAATTTTAACTGTAGAAGGTTATTCCCGGACATATACGCCGAAAAACTGGAAATTTTCGAACTATATGTCAATTGGCAACAACGGCAAAACTGCATTATTATGTAACGTCCATTGTCCGAGTGTAGAACTTGACCAACCTCTATACACCATCACTTGGGGAAAGAAGGCAATCGGTCGAGGCGGTTTTTGAGTCATGCCCATTTATTTGTTACCATTTGTGCAAGAAATGGATAACGACTGCTATCTACTGTCTACTTTAAGAAGGTCGCAGGTGAAGCCTACTTTTGTGCAGGAGTCCAAGGTCTCAAGAAATCTTAAGACGTCGCCGATTGCACGTAAGAAATGCATTATTGTGTGCTTTTTTTAACCAATAATTTTACTGCTTTCACCCCATTAGTGCTATTTCACATTTCGAAACAAAACAGATCCACACACGTAAATATACATGAACGAACTTTGTCCGCTCCCTTGATAATCGTTAAAAAAAACTTTCCAATATATCACAGCGCTTACATCTGCTGGATTCTCATGCGAAATCTCCTCGGAATCCTCTTCAAGAATCTACTCTTTTTTTTTTATTATCAGTCATTCGAAGTAACAAAGAAAGAAAGCAAAAAGGAGGACGCGCAACACGATCTCGATTCCGGAAGAACGGGCGCATGAGGCGTAATGTGCAGGCGCTATCTGGAGACAGCTGTCGGCGGTGATATACGCTAATAGTTTTCTCTGGAATGCAAACACTATAAAGCTTTTTAACTTCGTTCGAATGGAAGAGGCCTTCGCGAAAGGCGGGGGTTGAAAATGAACGATGGTTCGAGGGTGTGCCGAAACAAATAAATCGATTTTCCAATAAATGAAAACTCATTCGCGCGAAAAGGCCACGACTTTCGAAATGAAACGTTCCACATTCTTTTGAACTCGAGAAAATATTCAGGGGGCGTCGAAGACAAACCATGGCACTCTTGAGTATTGGAAGCGTAGGTTGTAATAAGAATAATCTGAAAAACTACAGTCGGACAAATAATCGAATTTTTTCTTTATTTGGGAAAAAAGGGGGCAGGGGGAAATATATTTAAATAATAGTGTTAGAATCAGTAGTTTTTATAATGGCGTAATCAAGGACGGCTCTGTACTGAATACAAAACAAAGATTATCAAATTTTGAGTTAAAAATATTCAAGCATTACGCAGCTGAAAATTTTGACCAATTGAAAGGAAACAAACATTTTTATGTACTAGAAAAAAAAAAGTCATGGGAAAAATAAACTAAAATAATTTTTAAAAATTATATTCCTTATCATAACTTTTAAGAAATAATTTTCACCATTTACTTTTTTGAAGAAAAAAAAAATCTATACAATTTTTTTTAAAAAATATTTTGAAACACACATAACGAAAGAAACTATGAATATTTTGTTTTGAGAAACAAAAGTAGAAGGTTTTTGAGAAATTTGGAAAAATCTAGCAACCGAACATGGTTGATAGTTGATTTACATATAAATACAAAGACATGCAGATATGAGTTTATAAGGATAAATGCCCAAAAGATGTACCCACCCCATGGTGATAACTACACATCACACCCTTTTCCAAATCTGAAACCCAAGATTGTTTCAAGGGAGAACGAAGCAATCACAGTTGACAGAAATGGTGACGGATTGTGGATGGAGGACATTTTTCGCGCCGAGGACGCTATATCCATCATGAGGAGACAGGAGGAAGTGCAATGAGTTCTTGCGAAATCACAGGGAATTCCAATCCCCATACAAGAAATAAAAAAATAAAAAAAAACATTTTACGCCACAGTTTGGGGACAAACATCAGTACGAGCTTTTTTCCCATCAGTCCTCACACTCTTCCATGCCTCCTTCAAATTTCAATTTTGCAACTTGCACTTGTTATTTACAATCAGTGAATTTTTAATACCATAAATTCTACTAAGTTCAGGCAAAGGCAATGGTATTATTCACACACATTTTTGATTGATTGATTGATCGATTGATTTTCATTCACTCTGCATACGAGCTTTTAGCTACCAACTGGTGAGGACGACACTTGAGTTGGCACCCCGTTCTCCAAGCATCCACATCACGCCAAATCAAGGACTTTAAGCCTCGACAGATTTCACATGCTTCAGTTTTCTCAATGACGGATCTTCAATGGCACCAGGATTCGAGCCCACAAAATCCCGACTATTCCGTTACCACAGTTGGAAATATTTCGAAAGAACGAAACTGAAACAAATCACTGGATTACATTGAGGTCAACAAAGCTACAATGTTCTTAGCTGTTTCTTTTAATTTACTTATTTTGCCGTTATTTGCATTTGCGTCAAAGATTTAAATTTACGAACGGAAAGTTGTGTGAAGAAAAACCATTACAGAAATGAAAGAGAGAAAACTCCCTCAGCAAAATAAGAAAAAGAAAGACGCACTTTCTCAACACAATCGGGCTCCCCCCCCCCCCCTCCTTAAATTGCTGTTGAGCTCCCATTCATGAAGCAAAATCAGTGAGCACGCACATTGCAAGCTTTTTTCAATAGAGATGAATTATAACGATGAACAATAGAACATCGAAGATTTATTTTTTTCGAAAACGCATTGATATATAACACGCATACGCACACCCCACGATTATTTTTCTTCGTTTTTTTGTTTTGTTTCAAATTTTAAAATCCTTACACAGCGTCCAAACAATGAGGAAATGTAAATTTCAAAAACTTTCGAAAGTTAATAGAAAAAATCCATTCATTGAAACTCAAACGCTATCCAATAAAAAAAAACACAGGATCTCAACAATAATGTTAAAACCTGCCTAAAACGGTTTTCTTCATTAATTAAAACGTAATTACGAAATTAAACTTATTGGAAAGTTTTCGGTACTTTCGTATCTAACCCCATGCCACACAAATTAATGGCATCTGCATTTGCCAGGCACTCCAATTCTTGCCATCAGGTAAACATCTTACAAATTAATTCTATGTTAAGTCAAATTAAAATAATTCCCTTAAACATTTTCTTCGGCATTTCTTAAACACACGATTATTCCAGATTTATTTATTTTCACACAGAACACACAATAAAATTTGTAAGGCGGGAAAGAAAAAGAAAAAACAGTACGAGACATAGATCATGCGTTTTCAAGGTCTGAACTTTCCCTGTCAATCGGTGACAGTTCACAACAGCCACTGGAGAGCCTTCACCACTGAGACAGCAAAGTGCTGAATCGCTGGAAGACATCTGGACAACCGCCAAAACACCGCTATCCTCGATCCAAGGAGGAACACCGGAATGTTGTTCATTTGTATCAAGGTTCACACCGCAGAATAAATTGAAACAATGAGTTGTTTTCACTTTCACATGAGAATCAATTATCCGAACACACACGCACACAAAAATCGGAATCATAACCCAATTCAGACCCCAACAACAAAATAAATCAGACCATTATTTTCTTACCGTATCTCATGAAAATAAAAAAATCTCGAATGACTCGAAGAACTTTTCGGTATTAAAATAACTGGGAGAAATAAGGAAAGAAACTAATCTCATTCATGCCAAAAAAGATCTCCAGCGGATTTAATAGGAATAAGTTGGCGTGTTTACAATTTTTTTTCTTGAAATATTATTCACATCTGTTATTACATCTTCGACAAAATAAAAATTTATAACATTCTATTTACTATTTTTGCCTTCTTCAGTGACTAACTGCTTCAGATCTCTCTGGTAGCTAAATATGCTGCAGAAGTAATCCTGTAAGGAAGCGAAAGGTTTGAATTTGGCTTTGTGAGAACTCTCTCTCCAAAGTATTCATCAAAAATATTATAATCTTTACAACAAATATTTATTTGTCGGTATATCCTTTGAAATCTGTTATCACTACAATGTTATGAAAGCGAAATCTTAAAAGAATGCAAATCAAATCATCTAGCCTTTTTGGACTATTTCCCCCAAGTGCCATCCAGAGAAATATCGGATGTTTAGGCACAGGCATAAAAAAATTACGCCCAAGTTTAAAACGACTAACTTAATGTAAAATGACGAGGAATGCAATATTGTTGATTCCCTAAAACACGATCAGATGGTAAAGTTAATTCCTTTTGTCCTAAAGATAAGTTTGTATGAATTCCATACAATGATTGTAAATTTTAGGCACCGAAGACAGCCTTTTCTAAGTAAAGAATCAGCGAAGATCCAATTGACGCGAATTTCCTAAAACTCTTTTCCCAGTCTACAACCTGCTAGTCACAAGTGATTCATTTAAAACAGAGTTAATTCACAATGGTCCTAAAGCAGATTATTATAAAAGTAGAAAAAGCCCGTGCAACACCGGGCTTTGCGGAGGGGAAAGAAACAAAGTCAAAGTAATTTCGAAAAAGAATATTGGTCATGCTAATTTTGTGAAGCAAAGGGAAAATTTACAAAAGTAGAGAAAGCCCGTGCAACGCTGGGCCATACAGCTAGTTTACTATAATTTCTGTGTAACCTCTTTTATCCCAGCAAAGATTTTAAGCGGTTACACACAAAGCGAGTAAATTTCACCTGGTCTAAAGTCGTAGTACTTTCCAAACGCTCTCATTCCCCTGCTTCCCCCTTTGGTCAATGCCGGGGGGAGGTCGTACGGGATAGAGAAAGAGTTAAAAGAGAAAGCATAAACAGCTTATTTCGACAACAGGAATCACTTATCTCAAACCACGTACCGACTTTCTTAACCAAATGCTAGCAAGATAAAAGCTTTGATACCAATTTTAGTGAAAAAACGTGTTCAAATGAAGATTATTTCTTTTTTTATCCATGGTAACCATGGAAACCTTGATAAATATTAGTGCTTGTAGCTGTGAAGTTTGTAACAGCATTGAAAACCCCATTACTTTTTATAGAAGTTGAAAGTACTACATCCGCATGATTAAGCAAAATGGTAACGAGCGATACACATGAAAATATAAATACAACAAATAAGAATTATATAGACACGAACAAATACAGTTACCTCTATTTAACGAAGTCACTAAATCCCGACAAAAGTTCATTATGTGGAAAACTTGTCAAAAAGAGATTCATCATTTAAAATAGTTTAGAAACCACTTAAAATAATTTTTAAATTCATAAACACTATGTATAATTTTAAAAATATTAAATATTCACACATTTTTTGTAAATTAATTTCTCTTTATTAAAAATATCCTATTCATCAAAAAGAAATCGAAAAACAAGAAAAGACGTGTCCACTGACACTATATTTTCAACTTGAAAAAATAATTTAATATTAAAGTTAATGAGTTTTTCAATGAAATTTTCTAATTTTAAGCTACCCACTTGTGCGTCCTTAAATTTAATTACTGATAAAATTTATTAATTTTATTTGAGATTTTTGTTTGAAAAAATATGGCTATATTTTATTGCTCTATTTGAGTTAGACACCTGGTAAAACCAGTTCAAGGCCATTGATCACCAAAAAACATACTAAATGAGAGAATAATTTGAAAAATATCCAGCAACATTTTTAAAATAAGGAGAAGAAAAAAAAAACAGATTCCAAAGAAAAAGTTTGTTAAATAGAAAATACAGTTAGCTATCTGGAGGTTATTTTACGAAGAAAATAGTCAAATGTTCTTGGTTCCAGGAAAAAGTTCGCAAAACAGAGACAATCGTAAAATAGAGGTTCATTGTACGGAGGTCCGACTGTATTTTCATCTGTCTTAACGTGTTCAGTCCGTAATTGTATCTAATTTTTGCCGAGAATGTATCCGCCTAATTAGCACTTCCGCCAATGTTTGGATGTAACCCTCTACGAGAGTTATAGTAATTTCCTTCTAGTAGCAGCATTTACATAGCACCGCCTCTCAATAAAACAAAAAATACAGTCCATTTGAAACAATCTTTGAAAACTCGAATCGGCGTTCACGAACATTTGATAACCATAATATTTAATGTAGTTATTGTCTCGCTGGGGTTATAAATTAAAATCAAAATCATGGATAAACTAAATAAATCGAAGCGTACAATCAAAGGCACTTCAATGAAACAAAAGATTATACTCTTAAAAAAAACACCGAAACGTGTCGAGGAAATCAACTAAAAAGTTGATGAATTAAAGGTTCTACACTATGATAGCAAGGACATTAGTGATTCGGAACAAACAGAAATAGAAGCTGACTTGCAAGAGGATAGACTATAAGATTTAGAGTTAAGAATTAGAGAAACACTCAATTCTCTTTAATTGTTAAATCTGTTAATCATTTTGAAAATGAAATACCTCCACCTGATTCCAAAATGAAATCGGAAATAAAATTTCCTTAAATTTCTTTGTGTTTATAGGTAGATACGACGAGCGACAATTTTATAAACACAATTTGATAATATAATAAAAAACAACGACTTGGACGAGTCATAAAATATCGTATTATTTGAACGCGTCGTTATAAGGGGACGTTGAACTACTTGAAACTGTCAATGATTCATTCGAATCACTTATCAAAGCTTTAAAAAATATATTTGAAACTAAGCACAACATACTGTATATAAACTAAACTCATCAGCGCAACAGCCCATAGAGGGCCACGGCCTACTGTGCTCATCTAACAGTTTTCATGACCTTGGGCACTGTGGTGCATGAGAAGACGTTCCGGTCAAATGGTCAGCAGTAACGTAACGGAGAGCATTTGGGCCCCCAAGTTGGATTTTACAAAGGATAGGTATTGGGCCCAGTCAGGCTTTGGGCCACCCACAATGCGGAGGTGTGCGTAACGCCACTGGTAGTCAGTCTGCCACGAAATCGTCAGTGTTTAGTTCCCAAGCAAAGCTTAGTACTTAGTTATCGACCCACTGAAGGGATGAGAGGCTGAGTCGACCTTGCCCAACCCGCAGTTTAAATCCCAGACGTGTGGCATGGAAGCGCCACATACTGTATATATGAACATCAAATTGAGTTAAATCAACACAGTACAGAAGAAAGCATCTGAAACGCAGAAGAAAAAAAAGGAAAAGATCCTTTTCAAAGGGCAACGGTACATTTTTGTGTTGCCATCAAAAGCAACAGCATGAAGCAACACCCTCGCAAAACAATCCGCCCACAGAAGAATTGTTACGAGTATTCAGGAAATGACACGTTCATAATTCTAAAAAAAATTGCATTTTGGTGATGTCATTTCAAAACAACCATCGTCCGCTGAACTCGTCCTTTGCCGAGCCACTTGAAATGTAATCGCGCATTGAATTCAGCTGCAGCACGAGAATCTGACATTGGATCATTTTAAAATAAGGTGCTCGTGTGGGTAGTCAGAAGATTTGTGTGCGTGTGAATACTATTCCTTGAGAAAATTCATCATTCTTCTAATTTAAACGCGGTTAATAAAATCGGGAGAAATTTTTTTTTTGAGTAACTTCGTAATGGTTGATTGATTTGAATTTTAGGCACTGATTCCTCATGGGACATATAGCACCAAACCGTAAAAAATGAGAAATTTATATATAGAATGTCGTGAAAGAAAAAAAAAGAATCGATGTATACAAATTTTTTTCCCCAACAATAAATATAAATTACATTGTCTTTTTAATTAAAATAACGGTTAAATATATAAGATGTAAAAAGAAAAATAAATAAAACAAGCACTTCTGTTGCCATATTGCCAAACACATTTTCATGGACGAAATCAAAATGGAGGAAAGAAAAGAAAAAGATTAAATTAAGTAACTAGAGCAAGATAATATGAAGAGACAAAGCACATTTTCGTCTGAACCATATGCCACCCGATTTATATCCAAAGATTCCCAGGATGCCAGAGATGAATCAAAAATGATTATTACGAGTTGTGGCAGCCCTACTGATACCATCTTAATGGGTTAAATTCATGTGGCGTCACAGTAACATGGTAATTGCAATCACGTGTTTCAAATTATTTGGCTTATGCTCTTCGGTGTTGCTATATTTTGATTTTTGTAGACCTTTTATAAAGTAGACAAATATAAAATATTGCTTCATATGCTTTCTTTTAAAAAGCAGCAGTATTTTACATATCTTTTTTTCCCTTTCATTTGTCAAAAGTAAACAAATAACACATATATATGTAAACAGGATGTACTTGATTTAAAAGTACTCTAATTCTGCACTCAGAAGTACTTCTTTTAATTTTGAAAAACCTTAACAGTTGAATATTTTGGACCAACTTTTAAATTTTGCAAAAAGAACAAGTAAATTAGTTAGTTAGTAAAACATGATTGCATTTAACACGTGGTCATCATGAATTAAGCCGATTGATTGATTGTATATGAACGTGGCAGTCACGAGAGCTACTGTTGACACAGTTCCCGTAATTTTGTATATATGTTAGCGTTAAAGAATGTATTTCAATTACTTCATAGAATAACAAAGTATTTCATGAAATAACTGGACTAGTCAGTTAAATAACAAAATAGATGAAAAATTTCATACTTTACCTAGTTATTCTATGAAATAACTAATGAAACTATTAAAGAGTGAAAAATAAACAATTTCAAAGTTATTTTATTGATTAATTGATCATAAATAGCTAAAATCTCTCGAAAAATCCATTTTATCCCTATTGCGGATAATTAACTGATAAATAATAAGGAAAGGCATATATGAAAAAAATTATTGCTCATATTGCTTGCAGTAGTTAAACAGAAAGGGATAAAAAGAATATGTTGCAGAAATATATATATAGTTATATTTAAATATAATTCAGAAAAATATACGTTGGAAAGAAAAATTGTTACTTCATGAAAACATTGTGTAAACTTTTTCAAACAAAAGTGTATGAGAATATTAATTTAAATTTTATAAAATACCTTTATTTTACTTTTCACTATTTATTACAGCAAGGATTGCTGTTGTTGTGAATTATGGACCAAGTGGTCCGAGTGGGTGGAGTGTAGTTAACACCAGCCTCAGACCCCACGTGGTCTATCTCGATAGAAACCATATGTAACGGATTCTGTCTCAGTGACATCTTGAACTGAGCTTCGGCATAACTAGATGTGCTGTTATTTACTCGAATATTTTAAGTCTTAATCTTAAACTTGGCTTCGGCGTACCAGGTGCCGTTGTTTACTAGGATTTTTATCTCGAATATATTAGAATTTATCCTCTGTAATATTTTCAGTCTAATATTTTAATTTTGCAATTTAATTTGTTAAGCCTTTTTAAGTTTTTGTTTATGTATAATGTTACCAATAAATACAGGAAAAGACAAGGTTATAAAATAATAGGACTCTCCAGTATTATTATTTTATAACACCACACACGCAGCAGTATATTACAGCTGTGATGGCACTTAAAATTGCATTGTATATTATTTTTGAAACAAGCGCACTTTTTACTATTGCATTTTTTTATTTTTATTTTACACGAGCACTTTTTAAATCCTTGTCCAGTGCCGAAACTTTGAGCTTCTGCAGCAGATCGAAGCGTTGTGTTGTATTCGGAACTCCTTCAATGGAAATTAAATCTCGCTCACATACATACTGAACTGAGATCTAATTGTTTTATTCAGGCATCTCTGACTAAAAGCAGCTAGAATTGGTTCAAAGAACTTTCGAGTGCTGTATTTTATAGAATAACGATCAAGTGATCGTTATTCTATAAAATACCTAGTTAAACCGAAGAATTCAATAATTTTATACACTTGAACTGACTTGTCTAGTTATTTCATGAAATACCTAGTTATTCCATGAAACAACGGATTTCACACTTTAACGGTAACATATATACTGCGGCGAAGTGATGACATATTTAACCTTGCATCAGCTTCTCCACGTAACGTGTTTTTAGTGGTACAAGGATTCGAGCCCATGACTCGATAGTAACACCACCGAGGAGATTTCACCACCATGATCATTCAATTACTGCGGCCGTGACACCATCCTGAGCATATATGCTAACATTTGTTGAAATTTTCCAAAGGTCGCCAAAGGCACAGGATTGATACGAATGTACTTGAAAAATTATATCTAATTTGCGTTGTATTTATTCATTTAAAGAATTCAAAAAAATTAACAATTAATAATTTAATTAATAAAACAAAATCAAAGCGCCTGTCATCTCTAACGGCGACGTCTCCATATCAGTCAACATAGTCTGCGGACAATTCATAAGATTAACGACATGCTATAAAAAATATTTAACTGAAAATAATATCCAGAAGAATAGTTACGAATCTCGAATTTGAATCTGTTTTTGTATTTAATGCGAGGGGGAAACCAACGCTTGGAAGAATTCGCTTCAAAAGAGATTCTAACATCAATGTTCGGTGAGTGAGTGAATATTAACGTCGCACTGTTCAGCTACACGAGGGCTTTTGGCGACGGACCTCGTTATTTTGAACCATGGTCAAGTGACGAGGACGACACATGAGCTGGCAACCCCCTTCCTAACTACCACACCAACAGGAGGACGTTTGAGCTCTGGACAGATTTAACGTGCATGTTTTCCCTACACGGCGGGTCTTTAGTGGTACTGGGTTCGAACTCATGACATGCCTGCCATGACCTTGACCACTCGGCTACCACGGTCACACATCAGTGTTCGGTTGTCCCTATCAAGAGCACACAAAACCTAACCTGTTTATGTTGTTACGTATCCCACCCGATCGACAATAACATCACATCGAGTTCCACGAAATTCATCGTGTTGAGGAAGATTACGTCCGTCGCTTTTGGCCGCAGCATTGAGCACCGTGCAGGTGACAGTACGATTTCGATACGTTCTCCCCCGATTTTGTAAAAGAACCGGAGATCTTCCACCCCTCTTCCCCTCTACCACAAACACCTCGAAAAAGCTTTCGGCTCGCCGAGAGTGCTTACCATGCCGTATAGGCACTACACATTTATAAACACCCATGCTTTCTCCGGGATTCGAGCCTCTGGAGTCTCCTTGAGTTTGCTCTGAGGATTATTTTGGTTACTATTTAAATTCCCTCAGGAAAACAAATGCCCCAGCTTTTCATAAAATTTCAAACGCAGCCTTAACGTATTCACTTTGATTAAAAATATTTTCTTTTTATGAAGCAATATAAATAAAAGTCCGCGCAATGTGCTGGGAAAATCCATTTTATACATTCTCATACGCGAAACGAAACATCTCTTATCACAGAAGGATATTTAAATAAATCTACACAGAAACATTTTGGCTGGTATTCAATTGGAATAACAATGACTCTGGCCCTTTTAAATCCCATGCATCTACTCGCATGGCATCAAACCTACTTTGATCTTTCAGATACTTCCAAAGTGTGAAACAACCTCTTACCAGGGTGTCTCTTTTTCACCCATATTCAGGAAGAGCGTGAAAAATGTCTCGTTACAAATAAATGAGACTGCCTTGCAAAATATATACAGTCGGACCCCACGTTAACGAACCCCTATTGAACGAATTCCGCAATTCAACGAGTTTTTCTACTTCCCCGATTAAAATGAAGGCAAAAATCTATTTCAGGAATAATAAACTTCAAATTAACGAATTATTTCAACGGTTGAAGAAAAAAAATTTATTAGTTTGTGGTTAGAAAAAAATAGAATGTTTTGTTTTCAAATGATATACAGTCGACTCTCGATAATTTGAAGTTGAAGGGACCAATGAAAACTTCGTATTATCAAGAGTTCGAATTTTCAAAAGGGTAGGGAAAAACTCCCAAAATGCACAAAAAGAATTTTTTTTTTTTTTTTTGCACATTTAAATTTGAAACTATGTAATATAAAACAACAATTGTGCATACGCATAAACTTATTTTAAAGTATCTTTAAAAAGTACATAAGATACACAGTACAATTATTAAACATAAGTTAAAATTCCTGTATTAAAAGAATTCATTTATGTATTAAAAATAACTTTTAAAAGAATACATACTGTACATAATTGACTTTTTTGGACGAAAAAAAATCTTATTTTTTTGCTTTGTTTTCAGGCATTCAATCTAACTTTGTCAATAGATTTCTCTAGAATAAATGAAGCTTATAACCGATACTCAAAAATAACTCCAGCGGCTAGCTCAAATAATTTTAATTGCTGGGACATTCTAATTGAGCACAGTTACAATTACATAAAACAGGAAAATATCTATACAAATACTAAAGGTTTGTGCGGGCGGACATTGGCACATCCTTTCTTCACGGAGGTGTCAGGCTGACTGGTTAAGTATCCACACGGCCAGGAGAGGGCGCTCTATTACCATTCGTTACAAGCTTGAAAAATGTCCGCATCAACATGATTTTGAAGGAAAAAGTTGTGTAGTTTGTTTAGTGACATTTTAGCTTCAGTCAGAGTTATCGGAGTCAACTCCGATGGTCATCAAAGGGGCTACGTTACAGGGGAAACAAGCAGAGACAATGCAACACAACACATGTAAGCTCCAACCTGTTTGCTACAGACTGTACATGATAGTAAGTGTTTGAATTGTCAGTTTTATTAGATCACTTCGAATTATCACGTGTTGTATTCTGGCCGGTCACAGATTTTACTTCGAAATATTGAGTGTACCAAAAAGTAGTGTTTTAGTTCGAAATATCAAGAGTTTTTATAGGGACTGAGCATATACTTCGAATTAGTGAGAGGTTTTTTCTCTAAGGTTTGAATTATCAAGAGTCGACTGCATATATATTGTCCAGAACAGAAAAAAAATACCTTTTTTTTTGTAACTATCAAATTTCGACGGTCAACGGTGCAGAGAGTTGATAGGGACAAATGAGTTATGAGTGATATGGTGTGAGTTTTGAACAGGGCAGAAAACTCCTTTCTTGTCTCATTCCACTCTACAACGCAGGAAAGTATTTTAAGATTTACACGAGTAAGTTACATTGCCAATGGTTTACATTGTTTGGAAACTGTGAAAGCATACCTCATGCAGCAGGATGCAAATGAAGCAGAATTCTCTTCTCTGCATAAAGTCGAAATAGAACTCTTTCGAGTCAGGAATCAAGAAGATTGTCAAACAAACATTTGTTAGTAAGTATTTAAAAATTTCCAATTAACTGGTGCGTAATAATTCACAAATAGTATGTTTAACTGTAGAATAAAACGTGTAAAATCTCTAATTTGGATATTTTTTAGGTAGTTGCTTATTGTAGAATTTCCAAAGGAAAATTCAATCTATATATATATATATATTGTTTGAACCCCGATCTAAGGAATTACCCCGATTTAGCGAACAAAATGTTAGGTCCGGATGAATACGTTAAATCGGAGTCCAACTTTAGTTAACAGATTTACGAAAAATGGAATGCGTTCTTATTAAACAATGCGTTTTGTGCAATATGCCTGCAAATTTTAAGAGAATTCCAATATTTTGCCAACTGAGAGATTTTTTTTCGAGTGAGAAGCAAAAACAAAAGAAATACCATAAAATTAAAATATCAAAGTACACCAACTATTTCACAAAACTCTCTATTTCCCATTCCAGCTCTATTTCTAGAAATCTACATCAGTATTTTTTTTTTTTTTTTAAAAGAAAGAATTGGACCACCGGTAGCATATCATAGAAAAACATTCGAGTTCCAAGTCAACAAAGCTTCCAAAAAAATGGGAAAACTGCAGTGGAAAATAGAACCGTGGAGAACATTGAGCCAAAACAAACCAATTGAAGGAAAGAAACACTAAGATGCCAAATACAACGCACGCTAAGCTTCTGGGGCGCCTTCTTCTATTTGCTGTTGTCAAAATGCTCGACGATCGTCCTCGCTTGTCGATCAGACCTTAAGTCAAGCTAATGAACTTGCCAGAAGCGACCCGAAAGTCAAACAATTTCGGAGGAACAAAAATCAGGTGAGACTGAGTATATAAACACTGAATATACTAATGCTATTGTTGAAGACAGCTGCTTGGCTTCCGAGACATAATGACATATACCGTTTAGCATATAAATATCCGATGAAAACTTATCTAATATATATATCCAATCTTGTGACGAGATCCAAAAGGAAAATTCGTAAGCAACTTTATAATTCTACAGGTGATCAAACTTTTCAAAATGACTATTAAAAGAAAAATTATGAAATTACAATGCAACCACTGTATTTTTTTCACACTGTGATTTAGAAAAACTAGACAATGTAGGCAACCAATGCGCTAAAGGTAAAATTCACAACAGCTCTTTTTCTGTCTTCAAGATTCTCGCCAATTCATCCTTAAAAAAATATTTTTATTTAATGAAACGATCGTTTAATTCCTCTGTGCAATGTATACCTCTTAAACTGCAAGAAAAATAGCAAATTGCTGGGAAAAGTTCTTGATTCATAAACAAAACATTCTACATTTATAAATGACGTATTAATACAGTTAGTCCGTAAAGCCCTCTGATATCAACTAGTTACTACCACTGGCAATAAAAAGAAATTAAAAGTAAAAAAAAAAACTTTTTTAGAAACAAGCTTTTATTTAAACGCGCTAAAAAGAATAAAATGAATTTTTCCTTTAAAACTTTTTTTACTATCAACTTATAACGTCATTGCACAATTTATATGATATAAAAGCTCGTCGCGAGATTAAAGTACTCGTATTTACTTAGTTTGAAAATTTTGAAAATTAAAATCAAACAGATCAAGTTATTTTACTTTTTTTTATCTACACAAATAAATCTCGCGACGAGCTTTTATATCATATAAATTGTGTAATGACGTTATAAGTTGATAGTAAAAAAGTTTTAAAGGAAAAGTTTATTTCATTCTTTTTAGCGCGTTTAAATATAAAAGCTTGTTTTTTAAAAAAAGTTATTTTACTTTAAATTTATATTTTACTTTTTAGTTATCGATGAACAGGTTTCTCAATCTATTAATCTCATTTAACGCATCATTGTAGCAAGGTCGTTTGCCGGTTAATTTCGAAGAGTCTAGCTAAATGAATTCTTGCAAAAAAGCGCATTAAACGAAAAACAAAATTTTTTTTAAATCCGTAATTTTTAAGCAATCTTCGTACAGATCTCGGATACTATTGTTCTACACGCGAAAAGAAAAGTTTCGCGAGGTTATCTTTATAAATGACGAGGTTATTAAGAGTTTAATTTAAATTTTGAGTATTTTTAGAAAAATCGTAAAAAAAGTTTTTGTTATTTTATTTTTTAAGTGACTGATTCTAAAAGAGCAAAGCATGAGCTGTTTTAGTGCGGAATATCGATTTATTTAAACGAAAAAATTCATGCTTACAGAAATGTTTATTTTCATATGCTTATAATTTTTTAAAAGATGATTATATTTGAAAAATTTTGTACTTTTTTGAAACCTCAATCCTTTATAAATAATGTGTAAAAGATTCAAATTATTTCATTTTAATTTCAAAAAATTATATCTATTTGAAAATTACTTTTATTTTCAGCCCTCGAGACAAAGTTAACGCCCCTGAGACCCCTTAGTATTATCGCTACAATACTCAAAGATTTCAATAATTCATCAAAAAAACTATCCGCAGAATTCTCCATCGGGTTAGTTACAAATCTCGAGTAGCCAGAGGAAACAGAAGAATCCAGAGTAGAGCGGAAGTAGCGGCATCAGCCACTATCACTAACCGATATGAGAGTGATAATATCGGGCAGCATGTAAGACGCAAATGTCGGCAAATTTGACTTTTAATGACACAACGAACACAAGCATGTCTTTTTGAATATCCTAAAACATCATCTTCAACAAAGCACCGGCAAGTTTCTTCTATTTCCAACAAATTAATGAACATAAACATAAGGCACTGTCTAGTTATTCTATCGCATGCCACACTCTCGAACATCCAGCTCCATTCCCGACTTAAATCTTATCCAACATTTATGAAAAGGACAATACAATGAGGAAAGAAAAGGACTAAACGTGGATCATTTGAAGAGGCTTCTCCTAGAAGAATGGGGCAAAATTTCTTTTCAAATAACGGGGGGGGGGGATGAATTCCATGACAAACATGGTCAAAGCTGTTATTAGAACAGAGGATTCATCATAAAGTATTGACCATGCGTTTTATTCTGTTATTTTAATCATTGTACTTTCCCTTTTGTTCTTTTTGATGTGATGAAAAGTTAGTTATTTTTGCTAGCTTATTAGTTGGAATTTATATTTTGTTGTTACATTTAAAATATTCCGAAATAGTTCTTGTTTCAATTAAGTAACCCCCCCCCCCATTTTTTTTAAATGTCAAGTATGTCTTTTCTTAAGTTCATCACTGAATGAACAAAAGGGGGGAAAAACTAACTTATCAAACTGTTCCGGAAAAAAAAGGCAACTCAACGGATACGCTACAAAAACGTGTCACTGAAAACCACGAAACTCGAATGGGGTTTTCCCAAGTACACACATTCAAAGGAAAGAAGGAAGGAGGGTAAAGCTTGCCAAGAGTATAAGGGGCCAAGATCAAGCGAATTCCGACGGATTTTCTTTTTTAAATCCGCCGAAAGAGAGAATTTAGCAGGTTGGCTGTTGCCAGAGAACTCACTCTCTGCACAGGTAAATAGCGAACGAGGGTTCGCTTTCGTTCGACGCTATTGCACAATTACACTTAAATGATAACCAATCGCATGAGAATTATGAAGAAAAAAATGGTAGCATATCCGAAAAGAAGTCACAGAATCAGCAGAATGTTTTACAGTAGTTTAAAACAATAAAAATTCAAAGCAATTCATTCAGTTACATATATCTTGCATAATCTAGAGAAGTGATTCCCAAAGTGGTCCATACAGACCCCCCAGGAATCTATGATGACCTGCAAGGGGTCCACACCAGTAAAAAAATAAATTGGAGGTCTATGAGGTATAAATGGGAGTCTATGATATTAAATCAGATTATAACTTTAATTTTAAAGAGAAATTTGATCTTGTGGAAACCAGACTTTACCAATTTAACATTTACTAAATTTAGTGGGGTTAATCTGTTGTTACTAGGAGACAACACAAATTTTATTATGATAAGGGCCATTTCAACAATTCTTTTCAAAATTAAACTAAAGAAGGATAATATTGGAAGTCGTGAATTTTCTCAATTTGTCACAGAGAATCTGTTAGACATTTTAACCTACGTTCAACACTAAAATGCCCTAACTTAGATTTTGAAACTAGGTTTGAGATTGCTTTTTTCAATTTCTACTATTAGTTCACACTCTCCTTATATATATATTTATTTATGTATCTTGTTCAAATTTTTAATCGTTAATAAAATACTTCCTATTCATCCATTCAAGATCAAATACATTTTTTTCAAACATTAATTCATTAATTAAATTTAAAAAAATGAATAAATAACAGAAATAATAGTCCAACAGCATATATAGAAAGGACAATTGTTCGTTGTGTCCCTGTAGCGCAATGGATAGCGCGTTGAATTTCTAATCCAAAGGTCGTGGTTTCGAATCCCACCTAAAATGGCCTAATTTCTGAGAATGTGATTTCTTTTTTACAATACTATTTTATTAGAATAATTAAATTTAATGAATGAATAACTAGTAACAAACAAACAAAAATAGTCCAACACCATATACAGAAAGGAAAATGGAAGGAAAATCGCTTTCTACAATGATTTCATATAATCACTTTGAAAAAAAAAATGTCATTACAATTGGAAGTGATCAACAAAGAACTTAAGAAAAAAGGTTTAGAAACGGTTGCCAGCAATTTTGGCTTTAAAAAAGACATACCCGACATTTGTCGCAAATTATGGAATATCGTGAGAAAGTTTTTAATTGCTTTACCTTGTAAGAGGGAGTTTCACTAAGAGTTTGCCAATCTCAAAAACAAACTCCAGTTTTAAACGCTATACTTCATTACAGTTAGAAATTTAATTTTTTTAAAGTAGTCGCACCATTGGCAAAAAGACATTTAAAAGTTGATAAACTTGCAAAAATTTAATATTAGGTATGCAGGAGTCTAACTGGAACTGAAAAACATGGCAAGGGGTCTATGAGACAAAGTTTGGGAACCTCTGATCTATACTATTTTGAAAGGTAGCTCGACTGCATGCCATTTAGAATTATACATATATATACACAGTACGCTCTCTCTCTCTCATCTAATATGTCTTTCTCCATTCATCTATATGCTCTAAACATTAATAAGAAAATTGTAAATTTTGTAAGAGGATTTTATTTTCGTACTTGAATCACCAAAACTATATTTTATATACAAAACTATATAATATAAGTAATCACTTTTTATATTACTTGATTCAACAATGGTAAAAATTTCATACAAGGATCAGTTATAAAAAAGTTAAAAAAGCAACTTTAAAAATCTAAAAGAGCCGCATTTCAGGACCTTCCATTAAATATGTTTATCACTTTGTTTAACTATCTTGCATATCACATTCGAAAATTTTAAAATTCCAAAAGAAATATGTACAGTCAAACAAAGGAATTAATGAACACTCTTAACAAAAGCCAACGACACTCATTAAAATTTTGTTTGCAATTGACTGAATTATATATAACTGACAAATAGCAAATGAACAAAGCTGATTAAAGCTAATTTTAAGCTGAAAAAAAATCTGAATTTAAAATTTTTTAAAAATCTTTCAGAGTAGGGTGTTGTAATGCAAATGTATCAGTTTCAATTGTCATTTATTTTCTGGTTGTTATAAATTGATGTCAATCAGAAAACAAATGACAATTGAAGCTGATACATTTGCATTACAGCACCCTACTCTGAAAGATTCCCCCCCCCCCAATGGGGCTGCAGATTGGCATTTACCATTGCAGACCTGGTATCACTTTTTACTGCCTCACCCTAAAAGCGGAATACCAATCGCTGCAATGTAATTTTGACGCCCAGTTTCCATCTGAGCTCTGGTGTTGCGAAATGGTAATAGGAATTCAATTTTACGAGAGCACTCAAACCAAACAGGCACTTAAAGGATCTTGAAGATGCCACATAATGGACGCTGTCGATTTTCTATATCATAAAAATCCGCCCACTTGAGCCGGGGCCAAACCCGCAACCTTAGGTATACAAAGCAAGTGGCAAACCAACTACACCACCCAGCAGGTACTCTGAAAGATAAATAACAGTATTTAAAAGCTTTCAAAAAAATTATGAATAAAAAATCCGAGACTCCAATGCATTTTCCAATTAAAAAATTGGGATTTTTGAAACAAACAGAACAGGATTTGTGAAATAAAACAAATTGAATGGTACTCCTCTGTATCAAAATTAAGCCTTTTGTAAAAAAATATTCAATGCAGCAATTTCGAATCTCGATGCACAGCGAAATATGTATTGAAAAAAAAAAGGTTAAGAAAGATCATTTATCTTCAAGAAATAAAAACCTCCCAGAAAAAAAAAAAACAATTAAAAATAGAAAGTTAAACGCCAACCAATTCTGACCTGCTTCTGATACCACACGATTTTATAACACTTTACCTTTGTAATTTACCTTAATGGAACTGCGCGTCTAGAAGAAAATCGCTTTAAAACTCGTTGCACGAATCAAAAAAATAATTATCATAATTGACAGGAACAGATCTTTGGAACTATGCGAGAGTTCTTAAACTTACTAATTTCACAAGAAAGAGAAAGCAAGGGGCACACGGCACGGCATAATAAAAATGGATAACAAAAGAGCAGCGTTGTCAGGAGTAACCTTGTAACAGTTTTATTTTGTTGAACTGAACCGTGTTTGTTAACACCGAACTATCAGAAAACAGAAAAAAAAATATTAAATTAATAATCATTAAAGTATAGAATTAAAAAAATTTTTAAGAAATAAAAAAAAAACGATCAGTTTTTTAATAAAAAAGACCCAGTGGTAGCCAGTAGCGTACACAAAAAATTTTCAGGGGAGAAGAGAGGGGGGGGGGGTCCATGGTCGAAAGTCCTCCAACTTATAACATTCGTCAAGACAGCACCAATTGATTTTTCTGATTTTGTTAGCAAAAAACTGTAAAAAATAAATTATTGAATTAATAATTAGCATTAATTAAAATAAATTGTTAATTACTATTTAATTAAATTTTACGTTATATATATAGGTTTATCATCAATCGAAAAGAACTCAAGGACTTTGGGGGTCCAGACCCCTATGACACCCCCCCCCCCCTTGTGTGCGCCACTGGTGGTAGCATATCGCGAGGTTCGGGTTTCTATCCTCGGGCAAGGTCGAATCAGCCTTTCATTCCTGCAGTGGGTCGATAAATGAGTACCAAGCTTGTTTGGGGACTAAACACTGGGGGTTTTCGCTTCAGACTGACCACCTGATCGGGATATCCGTTCATGCACCTCAACGCCCAAAGTCACGTATACTGAGATGGGCAAAGTAGGGTGCTCATGGCCCCTCATGGACTGTTGCGCTACAGAGTTTAGTTTAGTGCTGATAATAAATTATAGTTTACAAAAACTAAAAAACACCCTTTTATAGTTATTTGAACCATGTTGTAACTTAATCTTTTATTCGCCAAATCTGGAAATGGGATCTGAAATTAGTCACCAGATGCGGGATGGGATCTGAAAATGGGAAATCGTTAACCCTGATAATCCTGATCAGGACAATGGGACAAAATTATTAAATTATTGTATTGGCATCGGTCCTGGACAAGTGAGCAAAATTTCGAATTAATCTGGCCTTTTAAAGTGGGTAAAAATGGAGTTCAAAGATTCCGTTATATACAAATAAAGCATATAAAAGGGTGTTAAAAAATGTGAATTCAGATAAGTTATGGTTATTTTTGCCTAATATTACAGAATGGGGCTAAAAAAATTTGAAACAAACGATTGACCATCAATCAATATTATCCGCTATCCTTAAAAGATCGGTGTAATTTATAATGATGTTGTATAAGTCAATTCATTTTTCATGGTGTAAAAATATGTGCTATTAATTCGTGTCTTGCTATAGGTTAGCGAGTTTTTATAAGTAATTTAAAATTTTAAGAATACTGTTTAATGAAAGGGCGTATGCCTTACAACACCTTGAAACATATTTGAAAATTTGAGAGGAGGAAACTAATGTTCTCTCAGAAAATGCGTTATAGGTTTAAGCCGGAATCTTTGAAATGAAGAGAAGACAGCTTAATGCTATCAATATAAATTGTTAAGTAAGTGCGAAGTAAAAATACATGACTTCAATAGACAGCCAGGATCGACACAAGTAACTCCGTTTCAAATGGCACACGGGACGAGTTAGCTAGTTCAAAGCAGAGTTTTGGGCGGATCGCCTCACGAAATCCCTCCCGAATGCATCTACGAACATTTCATTTAAATAAGATGTTTCAGAATCTCTGTCAAAATGTACAAACCGTAAATTGTGAAAGACGATTTATTTAAATGATTTAAATCAAAGGCTCTTAAAACGCACCATCCAAAAGAAAGATCTCACCAAAAAATGATTTCGGTCGAAAAAATTGGGAGAGCTGTTTCCAATCAAAATTATTAAATATTTCCATACATATGCAAGGAATAGCCAAGGTAAGTACAAATTATCATTAGTGTAGAGTGAGTAACATTAAGGTCGCACTGTTTGGGATTTGAAGTGGCGCGCTTATCCGGTAGGACAGAACCCGGGACCTTCGGTATGCCGAGTAACTTAACCCCTACACCAAAATGATCACCACGGTGCGGAGGTTGTTAGTGGCTTATATAGATGGTATTGCTACAGATTATTGGCGAAGAACCTCATCATTTTGAAACCGCGACACTTCGACCACCAGTGCGAGCCATAACAACTAGGCTATCGCGTGAGTGAATATTAATGTCGCACTATTCAGCTACTCGAGAGGTTTTGGCGTCGGATCTCGTCATTTTGAACCATAGTCAAGTGACAAGGACGACACCTAAAATGGCACCTACCTCACCTAACTTCCACCACTCTCGACAGATTTAACGTGCATCGTCCCCCAACACGGCGGGTCTTCAGTGGTACTAGGCTCAAGCTCATGACACGCCGGCCATGAGTTCGTTACCTTGATCACTAGGCTATTGCGGCCAATTCATTAATATGAAAAACAGTTTTAAAAATAACACGATCTAACTTCCTCACAACAAAAACTGTTGTCAGTCGCTTCATTTAGAAATTCATCGGTAAGCTAGCTGTATTTATAATTAAGATTCTATTTTGTATTCGGATTGAACTTTTTTTTTTATGTATCAAGGAAACAACACTCGTTTGATAATTTGGAATGCATGGTCACCGAAATCTATTTCCTTTCAGCGTAAAAAAAATAAAAATAAATAAATACTATCTGACATACATATTCGTGTGCCTTTCCGGTGACACAGCAGGGAAAAAACAAACGGAAAGGCTGCACAGTGAAAATAATCCGAGAGACAGTTAGTGATTTCATATTAATTGATATTTTTTGTAGGATTCGATGTTTTCATTCCAGATGTGAAGCCTCTCAGCACACAGAAATAGAAAAAAAATAACCACCATTTATAACAAGGTTTCGATCTTTCCCTCCCCCCCCCCTTTGTAGGTCCCTTGAATTCTAACTTTTAATCTCCATATACACTAATATTTCTAAAGAGAATATTTATCATGAAGCGAATTAGAATCATGAAAGTGAAAATTTGAGAACCACTGATTTAAATTGTTTCACCCGGAGCACACACACAATAAAATTCATTATTCGATAACATGTAAGTATCAACTATCGTAAGTAACACAATCATCCCATTCTGAAATCTATTTCCAGCCCTGCTGAATCCACGAAACTAATAAATTATTTCTCACAAATTAATTTGTCAAAAATTATACGAAATTATCTATAACGCATACAAAATTATAGGGGTTGATAAAGAGTAAAAAAGGATTTTCCAATACCATATCGAATTCAATGCGAGATTAAAACTCGCAATTGAATTTTGCAATAAAAGAATGAGAATTTTTTTTTAGTTATAAAAAGCGTAACTCTTTTAAAGAGTTGCATATTTATGCGTCAATTATCTCCAATTACCGCCACTCGTCTTTTGAGGAGAAAGCGGTTCAGACTAGCTTTGACAAGCCTCGAAATGAGATAACTGGTTTTGAAGCATTGTGTGGACTAGGACGTTTATCAAAATGCTTCACGTGTGCATTTAGTCAAAAGCTTAGTAAAAAAGTACTAATTAACGATGTAGTTTTAAACAAAAATTCAGAATTAATATTTTTTTTCTATATTATTTGCTACTACACAAGAGATTTTGTATATACCTCATTTGTTTTAAAAACAAAAAGGCACTTAATTTCATTCATGTGCACAACGTTTTTAATAACGCACTAAATTAGAATAGTAGAGAAAAAGATTAAGATAATAAAAAGGAGAAGCAAAAAAAAAAAAAAAAATCGTTTGATTAATGAGAAAGTTTTCAATATTTTTTTTTAAGGGGACACAATACGATTTACGCAAAAAAATTTTAATTTAAGGATTTTCAAATTTTTTTTTTTTGGTTGCCTCCTATGTGTGTATACTATGCAAAACAGATTTTGTGCTTAAAAGTTCATAAAAAGTTATCCATTTAATTTTTAAGGAAAAAACCTCAAATTTGTGAAGCGATTTTAAAATGCTACTCCTACAAAAATTAACGTACATGCATGAAATTTTATTTACAAGTACGTCAAACCATGTATAACAAAAGATGGTAGGGGTTTTGCGATAACAAGAATGGTATTCGTACAATGCTTCTTTTTATTAAAGCTAATTGAAAATTCCCTAAGAAATGTACAAATTCTGAGTTCAATTATTTTTAAAAAAGTAAGTATTGCTTTCATTCAAAATTGCATGCCAACTTTTGTTACATGTACTATTAGCAATGGGTAAAAAAAAAATCAAAGCATTAAGCACAATAGAAAAAAAAGCCTTAGCATTTTAAATGAAGACAAACTAGTTATATATTTTATCTTTCTGAGATAAGAAAGTTTAAAGTTTTGATTTGCCATAGGGATGTGAATAAAAACGAACGTAAAAGCTATTATAATTATGCGTTTTTTAATTTTAGAGCTTTCAAATTTTGTGAGGTTTTAGAAAAGTATATAAAGAATAATTTAGGCTAAAAAAATGGAATTTGATTTTTTGATCGATTTTCACTAATTGAATTGTACTGTGTCCCCTTAAGAAAGATGCGAACGAATTCATCCCTTCCAATTGGTGACCTTTATCATTTTTTAGGGGTGGAGATGGAAAATGTTGCGGGATATTATGAAATAGGTGGACATTACTGATAGTGTTCGACGATTAATCCCGCACCAATAGACTGATTGATGGTTTATTAGAATCGCAACACGAAAGCTTTTGGCTGCGGACCTGGAAAATTTGAATCAAGGTCAAGTAATGAGAACACCTGTGAGCTAGCCCCCTACTCTTCAAATTTCCACATCACAGCATCGTGAGGAATTTGAGCCTCTACAGATTTAACCCTTCTACAGAATAGTAACAACAATTGGATAGAAACAAAGTTGATCACCAGTTTGCGGCCATGAGCCCTCGGCCACATCACATATAACGTGACAACCAATTCAATCTTGAAAAAAGGAACACACAAGTTTTTTTTTTTTTTTTTTTTTTTTTTTTAAGTATCCTTCAAGCGATAAACAAGAAATTTCTCCTCAACAGACTCGCCAAGGACGCGATGCGGATAACAATGCCAAAATACAATGATCGTGCTAAAACCTGATAGACAAACATTGGATTTGTAGAATATAAAAACTTGTTGGGCGCTATGATGCGTTAAAATAAATCCTGTACAATAAACAATTCAAAGAGTAGAGATTCGAGTCGTGGATCAAACAATTATGTTAGAGGCAATTCTAAAAAATTCTAATAAATTTAAGGCAATTCTTAAGAAAACAAATAACAAATTTAAATAACTGTGCAAAAAATCGCAAATCCCCCCCCCCCCATCCGTAGACATTCATTATTTTTCTTTTTCAAAATTATTTTTTTTCTCACTTTTCTTTTGTAGCTAAATTTGGTCTATTGAATGATTACGGCCCACAATGGTGACGACATTCAAATAGAAATTTTCTGTAAACTTCCAGGAGGCGCCACGAGAAGACTAAAGCACGAATTCTTCTGAAGTTTCATAATTCATTGCGATGGTCCTCATTCGAATTTCGAAATACAATCATTTATTCTTCGAAATAAAGCAAATGAGAGAAGAAAAAATAAATATAGACAAAAATTATGAGTAATTCTTTAAAGAACATTGGATTAAGTTTATTCTAAGTGATCACATTTTTCCACAGTTGTACTAATTTATTTTTCAACGCCGCGCATTGAAGTAAAAAGACAATGGCGATGGACCCACGGCAAGTGAATGAGTGCGTTCATCAACTTAGTACATAAACAACACGAAGACTATTTATAAGCCACGGGCATCGTAATTTTGAACCACGATCAGGTGACGAGGACGACACCCTGAACTGCCTCTCATTCTTTAAATTTCCACACCATGCTATCGAAAGTACTCTGAGCCACCACAGATTTAGATTGAGCCACTACAGATTTAGACTGGGTCACTGCAGACTACACTGTGCATTAGCCTCTTTGCTCGGCGGATCTTCTGGAACATCAGGACTCGCATTCATGACTCGACAATACCAGCCACGAGTTCGTGGCCATGGCCACAAGGTTACTGCAGCCGATGAGACATGGTCAAAGGAAGAGTATCTGAACAGACACCCTAATCTTCAACACCAAACCATTGCGACAACTTTGAGCCTCGATAGATGAAATATGCATGAGCTCCTCTACACGTAGGATATACAATGGCACGACGAATCGGCAGAAGCAGTCGACCACTAGTTCGCGACTACACTAAAAAATAAGGGAAGTTTACTCCAATACAATTGCGCATACACCATCGTGATAAAATCCTCCGTATTTCTAATGCAGGAAAGAGGACAGAAAAATTATTCTTTTTACTAGACCAAAGTATAAAGGTCTCCAAATTTAAAAAAAAAGTATAAAAGCTCATATTTTACATAATAAAAAAAAATGAATTGAAACTTTCACAAAAAAAATTTCTTTATGTTTTAAACAACATAGAGAAAGGTTAAAACACCAGGCAAACTAAATGAGAAAAAAAAACCCCATAAAACTAAGACAACTTATGGTTGGTTCACTTCAACTCTAAAATGAATAGCATACTCAAGTATTCGAAAGTTCATGTTTCTCGTTAAAAGAAATAACTGAGTACGTTAAAGCATATTCGGTTTAAAAAATTTGATTAAAAAAATAATCTGTAGCAAATAATGCAAAAAGTTCACCGCTTTGGACATTTATGTGAGAAGATTATATACACATAACGGAAAAGGACATCTTAAGATTTCCTTTCACTTGAGATCTTAAAGGACAAGAATGGGGTTCTCCAACAAATTTTTCAGTAAAAAACACAGCAATGAAACAAAGCAAGATATAAAAATGAATATAACACAAAAACAGCAACAAAACTGAATTTAAAGTTTAAATATCCCCATCCATAAGAAAAATAAGTGACACAAAAAGAGCGATGGGTGGATCCTAAAATAGCGAAGTACGAAAAAAAAAAAAGAACACTCAGAGATGACAAACATCGTAAAGAAAAGAGTGGGGGAACTCACAGAGGATCGGAAAACAAAATCGCCCTTTCATGCAAATTTCAAAAATCTTAAAATGCAAAATGGAACATCCAGATAAAGATTTATCAGTTAGGAACATCTTATTTGATATAAAAATTCTCCTCGAGACGGAAAAACTTTAAAGCAATAAATTTATTAACATTAAAATGAATTCTTAAACCTAAATATATTAATCCAACATTAAATCGAGCAAACGTTTTACGAAACAATCGTAATTATCTTCCTTCGAACAAGCAGATCACGTGCATTTATATATTATGGGTATAACTGATGC
The DNA here is from genome assembly GCA_019973975.1 of Trichonephila clavata. NCBI lineage: Eukaryota > Metazoa > Arthropoda > Arachnida > Araneae > Nephilidae > Trichonephila > Trichonephila clavata. Next base: position 67,452 of record BMAO01015617.1, read on the forward strand.
CATAAGAAAAAAAGAACTTGATGCAAATTAGACGCAGCATGTTCGATAGCGGTGGGATTAAATAGCATCACGATCTGCTTATATATGACTTAGGGGAAATTCCAGGTGAGACAGAAAATGAGGTAGTTTGGAGGTTTATTTCCAACAAGATTTGAAATTTTATTTATGGAACATTATAGTAACGAGGAGGCTAATGGTAACGGACCTCGTCATTTTGAACATCGGTGAAAGGACGAGGACGACACCTGAACTGATACCTCACTCTCCAAACTTCTGCATCACTCCAGCTAAGACTTGACAGATTAACGTATATCAGCTCATTTACATGGCGGGTCTTTAATGGCATTGGGGCTTTCCGGAAACACTTGCAACGACTCCCCTGCTCCTTACGTATTATAAGAAGTCTCGGATAGAAAGAAAAAAAAAACCTTTAGTTCAATATTGTTTTATAAATTAACTGTAAATTGGGAAGAAATTGTTTCCTTAATTTTCAGGCTGTTTTCATCTTATGGCGAAGAGCCTAAATCTTTATTAACCATATTTTTAGGCACACATAAAAATACCTCAACTTTCGTATAAATTCATATTATAATACTTGTATGTGTTTAACATACTGAATCGTCAAATTTTTAGAAGCAATTCCATAAATGATTTTTCCCATTAACTTTTATAATGCATGACGAAATGTGGAGAACGTTTTGTACCGGAGAAAATGAATTCATTCAAAATAAGTTGTAAAATACAATGTACTACTTTTTGCAATGTGTGGTTCAAGTTCGAGCGCTTAAAAAAAAGTGTTCTGAATTATGGTCCTATTTTTTGATTTTATGTGGAATGGATTCTATTTTAGCCTACATCGTTACTTATCGCCAACTTGGCGAATCATTATCGTCATATTAGATTGCAGTCCAACACAGAAAAATGTGTTGTTGACGCAATTTGGCACATTTTTATTTACACTTTGCCAAAGATGAAACCTAGGATTTTAACCACAATATGCCACCGGCAAATGGACAGTCCATTTTGAACGATGATTAACGCGAAGAGAACAATACCCAAATTTTCACACAATGCCATTTACGTATTTGAATCCAGATGAATTCTCAGTGTGCATAGCATATTTCACAATGCCAAAGAACGCTCCTCGATAGTATCGAAAATCGAAACAAGACCCTCAAATAACTATTTTTGGAAATGCAAATGCAAGCAACTTCAGCACCACCACCAGATAAATAAATATACTCAACATCATGCGGGGTATAAAGGATGAAAAATCTCAAAACATGGAATTAAAAAAATAAAGGCTTTGTGTGTGTGATCAACAACTTCTTTAAATACTTTTACATAATTCCTTTTTCAGTAGCTTAACGTACACCTCCGCAACCAGGAGGGAAACAGGAATTTAGAGGGCTCAAAGTTTGATCAATGCTAAGTACAGCTTGGGGCACAAAACCTGACTCAGCAGGGGGCCCTAATATTTTCTGTTATAAGCTCTGATTAATCCAATTTAAAGGATGACTCATGTACATGCTTGTGTTAACAATATACTATATATATATATAGATAAATTTTTACACACTTACATGTATTTACAATAACTTCAAACGGAAAATTTACATTTGATTCCAAATTAAAAATTTGTTACAAAATAACTCTATTGGAAGTTAAGTTCCAAGTATGTGAGAAAAATTTATTCATCAATAACGTTAGTTTACATCTCTGGAAAATGGAATGACACATAACAGAAATCTTGAAGCAAGTGACAAGCACAGAATGTTTTGCAAAACAAATTCAAAATAAACATTTCAGTCAAAGAATAAATTCAGCAAAGGTTACATTTGCACAAGCACAGCATACCAATTACCTAATAAATATTTGATGTTTTCAGTGAATCTTAAGATATAAAGGTATTATTACAAGAGTATGAATTCAAAAGTGCATTTTTTCTCCCAATATCTTGCTGAATCTGTATTCTTACACATGCACACAAAATGAGATTTCATATACAAGAGGTTAGGTTAATTTTGTTTGTGCCAAGAGATATTATCTTTATAACAGATGATATATATATATATATATTAATAAAATTCATACTCTTAAAATTATAAAATTATACTTCGTACATTTTTACTAAAATGCATATAATTTTTTTAAGTAGTAAGCATTTACTTAGCAACAAAAAAAAAGCTTTCCCTTATTTACTGAGTTGAGTAATGTAAAGATAGTTACTTAATATAGGTTAACGTTAACGACATTTTGAACCCTTCTACGATACAAGATGCTATGTAATACAGAAAGAATAATTATTTTTAACTCTGCAGACTTATTCCAAGTCTTATTACCATTATTGAATGTCATTTATTTTAAACTGACTCAAGATACATGTAAACTATTTAAATAAACAAAAACTCCAGTTGTTTGAAAAAATAACAATTTCATTAATTAAAGCTTAAATTTATAAAAAATTAAAAAACAAATAAAAACAAATTTAAACATTTTAAAACAGTTTCTTTTTAAAAAACAAAGACATATTATTAAGATTAAAATATAACGTTGTATTACGTTAACACACGAAAAATTTAAAAAAATTTGAAAATTCTTATTTTCAAAAAATAGCAGAAAGGAACTGTACTTAGCTCCAACAGATCACTTTCTTTTTTTCATGAATAAAATATTCATGAAAATTCAGTGTTTTATTCAAACAAAATTTGTCTTCCAATTTAATCCTGAAATGAAGTAAGTCTTTCATTGCATAAAATGCTAGAGTGAGATCTTAATTTTGAATGCTTATTCAGATAGCAATCAATGCTTCCCAAATTAAAATAATCTTTACAGTTATGTGTATATAATTGATTCATAATACATTTTTTCAATTTTGAAATATTTTATGTAAATGTTTTTTTTTAATTTAACTGTTAGAATATAAGAGACAAAATAAAGAGAACATATTTTTAAAGGGAAAAATGAGCATTTATAACAAAAATGAGTGGAATGATAAAATATGCAGCTTTCTGTACAAGAGCAAAATCAGAATGTAATATTAATACTGGGAGTATTTTTTAGAACATAGAAAATGTGCAAAATTTATGTGCAATTATTTAACCAAAGGCTACAACTCAAGCCCCCCATGCCATTTTCCCCCCTCAAACACAGATAAAGTATATAAAGCTTTACTCACATATATTCTTATTCACAAATGTATTGAAGAAATCACAAATGTATTGAAATATGAAATGAAATGTATATTTAACACTTCGAACATAAGAATCTCCAATGAACCAACAAGAATTTTACTGCAGTCAGTTTTTGAAAAAAAAATATATGTATATATTCACATAGCCTATTCACAGTATAAAGATGGTAATTATGCATTATCGCAATCGTATTGGTAACATTATATGATACCGATTCAGCGTGTATGACTCGTGCAAAATCAGGGATGAAAACTTGACGAATTATCTTGAACATTGGCATTGTTGTGATAGTATGCAAGTACCAAAGGCCTTTGTACACTAAAAATCTATATAAACTGAAAAATTTTATGGAATGAAATTTGAGGGGGGGGGGGAGTTTAATGTGTATTATTTTGTCTCATGGTTTCAAACAAGAAAATGTAACCCATTTTATCAATCTGTACTTGATGAATAAACTATATCAACAAAAAAGCATTACTAAAGCATGGATCAATAGCAAAGCACCAAGACTTTTAGAATGAAAGAATAGCAAGGAAGATCTGCTCCAGAAGACAAAATTTACTTAGATGTATGCATTCATACTTTTCCCCACAAAAATAAAAAAGCTCCCATTGCATAAATATATTTTTTATCAATATTTTTGCTAGCGTAAAATTGTTTGAGTTAATTTCAATAAAAGACACCATTTTTCTCAACATCAAAAACATGAAATATAAGAAGTTCCTTCAAAAAATTCCCATAATTATATAAAAAAAAAAATTTAATTTTAAGAATTGGAGGGGAAAAAAAGAACCTGAAAACAAGAACAAAAAATGTTGTAAAATTTAAGTCATGCACAGACATAAAAATGTTCAAAACTTTTAATTTTTTTCATAAAAAAATATTTTTCAAAGCTAAAGTTATTGCAAAATAAAAAAAAATGAAACATTATGCACAGAAACAATAGTATTTACCTGTTAAAATGTCCAAAAGTGCAAGAAATATTAAAATATTGATTACTAATATAAATTCCAATAGCAGTGAAGTTCTTTTGTAAAGAACATTTAAAACATGTCATTTCCCCCTCATATTATTTAAAGTAAATATGATAAGATGGAAAGTGTACCTGTTTCATATGCCATCAAATCTTAAAAGCTGTTAAAATACATAGGGAAAAAAATCAAATCTATATTACCAGAAGCATATGGCACCAGAGAGAGCTACAGCTAACATAAAAATCTCAGTTTAATAATCTGACATCAGAAAAAAAACACAAAAAGGGAAATAAATTATTTGACTGATATTTAAGAATGATATTAAACCATATTTCGCGAAATATTAAAAACAAAAAATTGAAAGTATTATTTTAAAAGTATAGTTTAAGGTGTAATAACAACGATATTTAAAAAAAAAAATATTCATGATGAAATTCATGATGCTTTCCAATATCTCGAAGAATAAATGTTTTAATTGTACAGGAATAGCAGTTTTGTTTTAATTATGGCGTTAAGTAGTTCTAAAATAATAGCTTCACTTATGTAATAAAACTGAAGATGCATTGATATCAACTTTACAAATAAACTTAAGTAAATCTAATTTTTAGAAAAAAATATCAAGTTGAAATGTGCATTTCGCAAATTATAAGATAGAAAACACGATAGCGTCTAAAACCACCATATAATTACAGTATAAAACAGTTCCAAAACCTCTAAAAAATAGTACAACTACTAAAAAGGAAAAATGAGTGATTTCTGATATAAAATTCAGACAAAAAAGTATTTTAAATATTTTTACTCACTTTCAGGCAATGCAGAAGTAGTAGATTGAACTCTCCGCAAAACATTTGGAACTGCTTCTATCACTTTTGTAGATTTTATAACAAATTCTTCTTTCTGAGCTTCTGGATCTTCTGATGATGCGACAAAAGAACATGTGAAGAGCACAACACAAATTATCATACATGTATACTTGTAAATATTCCGACACCTAGCACTTGACAACAAAATCCAAGGAATACAGAAGACGAACACAAAATCCATGATTTGCGAAAAAATAAAACACAATCACAACCCTAGGGCATAGCAAGAAAATGAAAATAAAATATCAGAAGCTTCCACAGCACAGATCACATTATGCATTTCAACAGAACACATTTAACAAATTAACAAAAATGCCTACGATACATCCAAATTCGTTTCAGAACGAATGCCATGCTACTACTTTCGCTCGACAGCGAAACATACGCTGCACTGATCGAATTGAAGGTAGAGAAAGTATCGGATATGACATCACGGAAATGCCTTTCTATTTTAAAATGGCAACAAAATCCAGGATCCGGGTTACAGTGTGAAAACAACTTCGTTATCTAGCCAGTTTTATTTTATCATTTCTTAATTTTTAACATAACACGTTTCATGTTGATTCTTATCAACTTTACAACCTCGTTCAATTCATCGTAAGAACTATCGTGAGTTTTATTCCCCTGTATCAATTCATTATTTACATTTATGCTAAAAGAAACAGATAAAATTCAATTCTGGAAATCAGATTATTTTCGAAATTCCATATAAATTATGAATTATAGTAGAGAAAACAAATTGTTGAATACAATTTTCGTATTTCAATTCCAGCATTTTCTTATTGAAGCATAAAACAAAATTTATTAAATTATTTTAATAATTCAGCGGAAGTCGCACTTTTTACCCTTCAGCTCATGTTCGTTCTTTCTTTTCCTTTTTTTAAAATTAAAAAGTTTTTGAAAGCAATGTGATGTATAGTGGTGCTCAAAAGTATTCGTACACTAGCAGTTTTCCATAAAATTTAATGTTTCCGACAAATAAAAATTAATATATCGGATTTGTAATTTGTTTATAATATCTGAAACTTGTTCCTATTAAAATAACATAATTAATTTTTTAAAAAATAGTTAACTAATACTTTACAAAATTAATAATCAAAAAACTGCTAAAAATTACGTCATAAACATCTTCGTACATTAAAAAAAATCTTAACATAGTTTTAAATATTGCATTTCTTACTTAATTTACAGTTTATCTTTTAGTGTCCGCAACAACTTTTTTAAACGTCTTGGTATAAATTTCATAAGTTTTTTTTTTATTTGTAATTTTGTCATTGATGTTCCTTCATTATTCTGTAATCATTGTTTTTACTCCACATTTTAATTTTATGTCATGTTTTCTTACTTTAAATTCAAATTCTCGACAAATATGATTTACTGGGATTAAATCAGGTGATTTAGAAGATGTTTTCAGAATTTGAGGACTATTATAGAGACACCAGAGGTGTATGTTGAGAAGATTGGGTCGGGTTCATTATGGTTTAAAAATGAAGTAGTGTCCCATACCTTAATTTGAGGGCGGATAACTTCAAATTGTCTTTTAAAATATTTAAATAAACTTCATGATTCTAAATACCGTCAAAAAATACCAAATTACTTAATCCTGCAGCGAATTTACACCCCACAAAACTTTGATTCTCATAAACATTCATTCCTTCCTTTCGTTTTACATTAATTGAGTCCCTCCCCCTTTTAATATATGAATTCAATTTTGATTTGTAAGGCAAATTTTACTGCATTTACTTGAGAACTGCGGTGTTTAGAACAAAAGTGGAGCGTGGTATAACATTTATCTTGCGAGACTTTGAAACAAAGATCGTATAATACAGAAGTAATTTATTTCATTTTGCTATTAATTACATTGCGCAAATTAATATGGTAAGGTGTTTTTTTAATTTAAATAATTAAAAAATATATTTAAAAGTTTTATAAGGTAAAAAGAAAAGATAAATATATTTTTTGAAAATGAAAAATTAACATTTCAGTAGCATGAAAAATTTTCAGCATATTAAATAATAGAAATATCCTTACTAATATTATAAACGTGAAAGTTTGGATGTGTGGATGCATGAATGTTTGTTACTCTTTCACGCAAAAACAACTGAATGAATTTTAATGAAACCTTACAACAATATAGCTTATGCATCAGAATAACACATAGGCCATAATTTATAAAGATATTGTGTGAAGTTTCCAAAATTAAACGATAAATGCCAAGTAAGTAGGAAAAATTCTGGCATCTGCAAGCTATTCTGGCGTGCTGTAAAAACCGTTAGAGTTATACGTATGTAATCACGTATAAAAAAAAGCTCGTGACAGCATATATCTATCTTTTATGTGCAAGCCATTATCGCCAAAATAGTGAACCATAAAACAAAAAAACTGAAAATTTATTTCAATGCGCGTTTTTTTAAATGATTTTATTATCAACCAATCACTATGAAAATTGGTAAATATATGTATTCTTTTTTGGAAGAGGTTTTTGTACAATCCTTTTTGCTGTAGTTCCCCACCAGGTGGCGCTATAGCATATCAACTTCTACACCGTTCAATCCATCACCAAGTTGCCAACATGGTCGCCAAAAATAATCCCAACTTGGCTCTATTGCCAACATTTCGTTATGTTTCCATTGAATCGCCGTTATAATGTAAGGAACGGCTTTGCTTGCAAATATTAAAATTTTAACATAAAATAAATACAACAGAAAGTAATTTTTTCGTATTATACATATCCAGATATAAATCATTTACTCTATTTAAGCGTTCATTACACAAAATTTATAACAATGTGTTACTTCTGCTGAGCAGAGATCAGCTTAGGAAAGTGTTTTCAAAAATCGACCCACAAGAGAGTTACTGTGTGTGGGCGTTATAAATAAAAAAAATCCTTTTTATCAGCTATTAGATCTACAGACTTAAAATTTAACAAATATGTTTGCTTTTTTGTTCAGATAAGATATGCAAAAGGCTTTTTTTTGTTACATTTACAATTCACGTAAAATTAACTCATTAAAAACTTCTTTATCCTTCAATCTGTATTGTTTGATTCTTCAATTCACCCATGCGAAGAAAGGGTGTATCAGCTAGTATATTTATATATACACTACAGTCGGACCTCTTTCTAAAGAAGTCGCTAAATCCCGAAAAAAGTTCGTAATGTGAAAAATTTGTTAAATAGATATTCCTCTTTCAATGGACTTTAGAAACCAGATAAATGAGTGAATGAGTGAGTATTAACGTTGTACTGCTCAGCTACACGAAGGCTTTGTGTGACGGACGTCATAATTTTGAACCATGGTCAAGTGACGAGGACGACAAGCGACCCGAGCTGGCACCCCCTCTCCTAACTACCACATCACACCAACGGGAGGACGTTTGAGTTCTCGACTTAAACATGCATCTCTCCCCTACACGGCGGGCCTTTAGTGGTATTGGCTCGAACTCGCATGCCTGCCATGATCCGCTGTCTTGGCCACTTGGCTACCGCAGCCATTAGGAACCAGATAAAACAAATTTTAAATTCATAAACACTATATATTAATAAAAAAAGGAAGTATTCAAACACACACTTACATACTTTTTTAACATGCTTTTATAAGTTTCACTTGTATGTAACGGAATCTTTGAACCCGATTTTTACCCACTTTAAAAAGTAAGATTAATTAGAACTTTTGTACACTTGTCAAGGACCGAAGAGAGTACAATAATTTCATAATTTTGTTACATTGTTCTGATCTTGACATGAGGAATAACGATTTCCAAATTTGGCGACTAAACCCATATATCACTTCCAGATTTTGTGACTTATTGCATGTACTATTTTCAGATTTGGTGATAAATTCCAGATTTAGCAACTAAAAGATTAAGGTGCAACAATAAAAACGAATACACTTGTGGTTAATAGAAATAAAACAAACAAAAAAGTGTTCTCCTTTAAGTAAGAAAGGGAAGGGTTATTGTGCGTCATCAATTTCTTACCATAATATAAACAATTGTCTAGTTTTTCTGAAAATGGAAATGAAAAAAAAAAAAAAAGACTCGTGCATGTGAAAAAAAATATATGTTCTAACTGCTAAATATTTTTTATTTTTATAAAGCAATACATTTAGAAGTGATGATACGAGTTAAAATTACAGCAATACGTTCAAAAGGCAATAATATGATTGACACTTAATATGACCATGTTTTTATTAACTCGCTTTCTTGCATGTCTGTCCTGGTGGAGTTTTGTAATTTATTTTAAACTGACTTCCCGATGAGCTAGAGACTTGAAATTTGGACCATAGCTCAAAAGTGGATGACAATGCATGAAAATGTGAAACAAAAGGGGGGGGGACGAAAAGGAGGAATTTTATACCTTTTAGTCCATTATAAATACATGGTACATTAAAATAAAAAAAAACGAGTGTGCTTTAGACCACACGACTGAAGTAAAACTTCTTTAGATCCATCTATCTATATATATATATGTATGTATATATACACTATCTGTCCAAAAGTATACGGTCACCCCTTAAAAAAGTGGTTCTGGTGAGTGACGCAATTTGATACGTAATTGAAAGCTATAAAAGTGTTGGTAGTGGTTTGTCAGATTGTATTTATGTGTTTGTGGGGCAATGAGTAAGTCAAAGGAGCTTAGTGAGTTTGATCGTGGCAGTATAGTGGGATGCCATCTTTGTGGGAAATCAGTTCGTGAGATTGCGGACATTCTACAGAAGCCTAAATCTACTGTGAGTGATGTAATTGTGAAGTAGAAACGTCGAGGCAGTGAAACGGCAGAAAAATGAACCAGTAGGCCGAAAATACGTGGTGAACGCAGCCGCAGAACTCTGAAAAGGGTAGTGAAACAAAATCGCAAGTCCTCGTTGGTGGAAATTTCTCAGGAGTTCTAAAGAACACCTTTGGGACGAATTAGAGCGCAGATTACGTAGCCAGCCAAATCGACCATCCTCACTGCAAGCACTCGCTTCAGCTGTGATAGACGCTTGGAAGGCTATTCCTATGGTCACCTATCAAAAATTGGTGGAAAGTCTTCCCAAACGTGTGCAGGCTGTCATCCATTCAAAAGGGGGACCAATATCATATTAATATGTGCCTCAGGAGGCTCTAAGTGCATACCACTGGGTGTCCGGATACTTTTGGCCAGATTGTGTGTATGTTTATACATGTATATTCATATACATATATTAATTTTCTACAAATATTTAAATCTATTATTAGAAAGATATCTAGAGAAAACTGCATCGATTGTTGTTCCATGCCTTGTGGTAGGCTCATTTCGGTTATTATTCATTTTATTCATTTGTAGTTCTAATTTATCTTGTAGAAAGTTTACCAAGAGTTGTCCATCTTCAGACGCGAAAGTAACATTGAAACCTTCTGCTAAAATTAGTGGCAACGAATGATAGTTTTCTCCTAATTCTTCAGAGCCTACTGGACATGAATCATAAGTCTTTTATATAAAAACTTTATAATATTATTAACTATGTTATTGGGCGAAATGTAAGCAACTACTATTATAATTATTGTTCCATCGTCCAAAACATAGTGCCAATAGTACATATATCACCAATTGATGATTGACCAATATCGATTTCATGAATATATCGTAATAAAAGGTCCATGTTCGAAGTTACTACAGTCGAGGCATCATTTGATTTCTGATAAATTGCCACTCCTGCTGATCTAACATTTTTTACGCTTAAATTTCGCAATACAATTAAAATTCGGGATGTCAACATTTTCATCGTCATTTGATCTGGTTTCTGATAGAAACAAAGTATTGCTCGAATCAATTACGGGATCGCTCATGTCCGAGACGGGTTTTATGAGACTTTGGCAATTGAAAGTAACCATGGACAACTTTTTTCTGTCATTCATGAAATCAAGAATCGTTCTTCCTATTGTTGGCAGTGTGTTAAACGAAGATTTTCCTTTTCAAAAGACTAATACCTTGATAATTACAGTAGGTAGGGAAACCTTATTTATTAATAGGATAAAAAAGCCGCAAGTTCAATCTGGGGTTAGTTGGTCACTGTCTCTATCACTGTTTTTCACAATGGCGTATACAAAGATGGGGTTTCGGAGCTCAAGCCCCTCCCATACACCAAGAGATTTTTAATCGTTAGCATAGATATTACTCTTCGGTGCTTTCATGTGCTGTTTTTTAGATGTAATCCCCTTCGGCAAAAGTAGTCTGTGTACGCCACTGCTCTTGGTCTAAAATTTTTAATGAAAACGGCAAGACACTCCTTAGAATTATATTAAAATTTTCTTCCGTCTTCCCCTCCTAACAAATGATATTAGAGTAGCGGTTCTCAAACTGTGAAGTCCCCCCCCCCAGGGTAGCGTAATAATCCTACGTGGGATGCGCAAACTTATCGAAAGGTCAAAAAGAAAAGATTGATTAAAAAATTATTAATTTACTGAAATAAAGCAACAAAAAAAAATCTGACATTTAAAAAAATTAAATGCACATTTTTACTGATATACTATACTTATAAATGTATCAGAACTGAACAATGTATTTGATAATTAATTTATCAATTCTAAATTAAGAACTAATTTAATAATTGCTAGTGTTCGAAATACAAATAGTATACGACATAAAAAAAATTGTTTTCAGTGCTGAAAATTCCTCATCTACCCTTGCATAAAATTCAAAGAGGGATTTATTATTGATTCGACACTAAACATGAAATTTATGAAGATTTCTTCTTTGGCAGTTGAGTGCCCTTCTAGATCAAGGTACTTGGTAACCTTGATACAGTCTTTAATTAAAAATTATATTGCGATCTGTTCCAATTTAAAAATTAGAAAGGAAAATTAACATAATACTCTTATCCTATTACACTTAAAATATCTTTTACTTAAAAGTAACAGAAACAAAGTTTAATACTTATCTTGATAGTTTGTACGTTTTTTAATTAAGATCGTTTTGTAGTTTTAGAGTGTCAAAGTATATTATTATTACTTTCAATACATTGTTATTGTGTGGGGGTGGTGATAAAAATTATGATTGACAATTGGTTCGCAAATATTGAAAGTTTAAGAAGCCCTGTATTAGAAGTTGCTTATATAGAGAGAGAGTAGTTCATGTTGATTCAAATTAGACGGGTGCATAACGTATATAACTTTCGTATTTTGTAGTTAGAAGAATTTGCCTACAAACAGCTTTTTCAATTATTATTTTTAAGCCTTATCTATCAAAACTTTTCTTTTCTTGTAATTGTTTCTCCTTTGTTTTTTTAATCACATGAATAATCATTTCCTGTCATTTCTATCGACCAAATCATATTTTCATTTTATGTAAAATAATAAGAAGGAATAGGGAAGTCCGCTCACAGTTAGATATTTTTGCTGTCTAAGAACGCCGCGCTTTATTTTTAATAACCAGTTAGGACAATAATTGGATACATACTAGAAATTTATTATAGTTTTGATAACTATTTCAGTCAATGTGATTCCAACAGTTTTAATTATTTTTTACTTTAACTGCTGGAAAAGTGCAATAAGCATTTTCAAGTACATCTTCAGTTTTTTATATTCACACGCAGGGAATGAATGTGTAATGCCTCAAGATAATGGAATAAATAGAAATAATTGTCTAGTAAAATTGATTTATGTGAGTTTTTAAACACATATCAATTTTAATGGTTACATATTAAGTAAAAAAATTACACAAACACAGTACAAGTGATAACAATATTTATACTCAGGAAAGGTTAAGCAAATAAAGTGACAGATTTCCTCCAAAAATTCTAATTTTACATTTTTTAAAAATTTTACGACTGATCTCTTAGAATAAATTACAAATAATACATTTTGTTGTCAACTCTTTTGAGTATATAATTCTAACTACAATAGTTAGAAAAAAGCTTCTTTTTCTGATAATAGAACATAATTCAAATTCCAAATATAAAACATTTTGACCTAAAACATAAAAGTTATTCTATAATTTATACTAATTTTAATCAAGAACTTTCTAGATTATAGAGCTACCAGGAAAAGCAATAATTGTCCATTTATATAGAGTAGATTAATGAATCATGTGTGGAATCCATTGAAATTCATTGTGTCCAAGAAATACTTTTTTACTTTATGAGAATAAATTTTCAGAATTTTTCTTCACGGAAAATTGTTATGGAAGAAAGGAAACTACTAACCTGTTTTTTCAATAAAGATGACAAAACTTAACTCATTGAATGTTTGCTGCACCACTTCTGAAGACACACACCCAGAAGAGGACGGAAAAGGTCAACAAGGAAGAGGAACGGATTTTAATTTATAACAAAAGATGTAAAGATCTTCTCATAAAAAGCATTTTAAGGAAAATTGATTCGTTCTTCTGATTACGGCGAAGTGACTGCTGAACTTTATTTTAAAATGTAGCACTTTAATTACCATTCTTTACAGAACAAAGAAAATAGAATCTGTAATTTTTCCTGTGAGTCCATTTCCATCCACAAGTTTGCCTTATAAATATTCAATAAGTTAGGACAATTTTTAAAGTTACATCGAACAAAAAGTAAATAAATAAAAAGAAGTAAAGTTGTATTATTTATAAACTATCAAAATGTCTCTATAAAATTAAACATTAGAAGAAAATTTTTTTAAATTATTGGAAAAAGTATTAAATAATCGGCATTTTTGATAAACAGAAATTAGCCACATAGGAATGACAAATAATAATCATGGAAAAAATATTTAGTTGATTTTACGGCAAAAGAATGTTATTTAAAAAGGAAGGCTGTATAAGTTATCAAAAGTTTTGAGGAATTATAAATGACCACTGGTTAAAATAAAGAAGAGTTTACATAAATTACACAATCTAGATTTTTAATATTTTGAAATGAAAAAGCAAACATATCATATTAGAAAATATATTTCCTAAGCATATTTTTTTATAACCAAGAATAAATTTTAAGAAATGCGAAATTAGTATTTGATTGATAAAACAAATTTATGAAAGGAAATTCTGATTTCAAATACTACTTTTAATTATTGATAAATATATTAATATAAAATACAAGTCTCTAAACTAGAGGTTCCCAAACTTTTTTTGTCTCATAGACCCCTTGCCATGCTTTTCAGTTTTTGGTAGACCCCCTACTTATATATACCTAATCATGAATTTTTGAAGTTTATCAACTTAAATATTTTTTACAGCTGGTATAGAGCTATACTTACTTTAAAATATTTAAATTTCTATCTGTCGTGAAGTATAGTGTTTAAAACCTAAGACACACATGTTAATTAAGTAAAAATTTAATTAATATTTAAACTAATTGTTACACAAAGTAACTGAGCAACAAACAAATGCTTTTAATGGGAGAGATGAAACATAGGCTTTATCCATTCTGGTGTTTCTAAAATTGCTGATATCTGTTTCTAAATTTTACTTTAAGATCTTCTTAGTGCCTATTCTGATCAGTTCCTCTTGTAATATGACATTTGATTTTTCTGTTAATGTGACTATATTAATTAATTGCTTATTTTGTGGTCTTATGATATATATAGTCAAAACATTCTCAAGCCTAGTTTCAAAGTCTGAATAAAGGACATTTAAATTTTGAACGTAGATTAAAACGTCCTTTTCCTGGAAGATTGTGACAAACTGAAACTAGAAAAATTCGGAACGTCCAATATTATACTCTCCTTAGCTTAATTATGGCCAGAAATACCGAAAAGATGGTCCTTGTAACTGCAAATTAGCTTCATTAAATTTAGTAAATAAATCTGTTAAATTGGTAAATCTAGTTTCCACTTGATTAAATTTTCTTTTAAAATTAAAGTTATGATCTGGTTTAGTAAGAGCCATTATCGTAGACCCCCATTTACACCTCATGGACCCCCAAATTATTTTGTTGTTGTCGTGGATTGTCATAGACCCCTGGGGGTCTAAATAGACCACTTTGGGAATCACTGCTCTAAACTATATCACAAAAGTTATAACTGACCGTCTTTCAAATGAAGGAAAAGTTCACGCAGGCAAGTTCTTTTTGAGTAAATTGTAATTTATTCTGAAACTCTAGTGATATTACAGTAGTTTTACTTCTGACAAAAACTGATTAACACACGCGAATAAATCTACATCAGCACGGGTTCAAAGTTCATAAGAATATAAAACACAAGGAATCTCTAATCACAGTTCCGGCTAAAACAAATGAAAAGCACATTTGCTGCCAAATGTTGAACTCCAATATTATTTCCCGGCATTGTGCTGATGTAGGTAGGAAAGAAGCCTGTTTCAGAAGTTTTGCTTGTGAAATGAGCATCTCAGACTTTTTAAATTTTTCCTGGACGTCTACTGTTTTCGCCAAACTTGGCAATTTGAAATTTTTTTTTAAAAAATAAATTTATTTGCAAAACTCCTCATGCTCCACATAGCATAACATGAGGCTTACAGATGTAAGTGGTAACAACATTATAAAATAATAATAAAAAAAAAACATAATTATGAAAAAAAATATATAAGAGACAATATAAATAAAAGGAAGGTATCTAAAAAAATTTAAAAATCTATACTGTAAACAAATTTTTTCAAGACATTAAGGCTTTCAGAACAATTGACCAACAAAGACAAAATAGGTGGCCAGAAAATACCTAAGCGTTTAAACTCCTTTTTAAAATGTTCTCTTTTACAAAAATATAGATTACAATACAAGACATGTTCCACGGTTTCAGCGTCCAGACCACAAGAACAAATATTATTATCAATTAAGTTAAACCTAGATAAATAGCTCTTAAAATTTCCATGCCCTGTTAGAATCTGGGTTAACTTAAAGTCAGTAACAAATTTATTACATTTTAGCCGTTGATAAATTGTGGGAAAAAACTTTTTAGTCCACAAAGCTTTAGGTGAGGCCAAGAAATTGGAGTTCCAGTCGGAAACAGTTCTTTCCCAAGCTAAATGCTTCCAATGGGACGATGGCACAGACATCGAAAGGCTCATATCTTGGCAAGTTGCCTCTTTAGCCAACTGGTCCGCTCTATCATTGCCGAGATTTCCACTATGGCCCTGAACATAAGAAAAGGGGATATCACAGTCTTCAAATTTGACATTTGAAAACCAATTTTGTAGCCAAGTCTGTCACTAAAGTCATTTCTATTAATTTACTATTTTCGAAACAGTGAATTTCCTTGGACTCCTTTTTTTCCTTCCAGTCTTAGACTATGAGCTAGTTTAGTGGTTTCCAACCCACGGGCCATGGAAAAAAGGGTCCACGGCGATGAAAAGGTTGGGGATCACTGGACTAGATTGACCCTATGGAAAATTCGACTTTTTTCAGACCAAAACCGAACTGAGTTGCCGAATTCATCAAATTTCAATCAAATTTAAACCAAACCCCAAATCGAACATATTTCCAGAAAAACTTCGTGCTTAGAAACACAATAAAACAACAACCACAACAACAAAAAAAGGGAGGTGGCTCAGTGTAGATTGAAATTGTATTCAAATGAACGATTAAAATTGAACTAAATTGTCCTAAATGATGAAAATAAGAAACTCAAGATTTTGATTAGATTATAAAGAATATTATAGGAATTCGATTTGTTATGGCGCCTTACTTTTCTCTGCTTCTTTTTTTACACATATTTATATAAATCGCAGCCAATTGCCAAGGATTGGGGTCGATTGTATAAGTGTGAAATATCACAATCTTCTAACACATTTACGTACATCCCGTTTATTACACGACTTGATACCAATTAGGTTTAAGACAAACAACAACAGAATTTAATCCTCTTATACTGGTTTCACGATCTGTTTGTTATACTGTTTGACATGAAATTAAGATTTCTGGTAAAGATAAAACACGCAGCAGCCAATTATTCTCACAAAATTTATCCATATTGTTAAAAATAAGTGTCAAGGACTTTGTTTCACTTTTCACCGTTATCTATCACTTTTTTTAGTCCCATCCTTCCCTTTTTTGTATTTTTCGGAGTTTTACCGAGAGGTATTTTTATTAAAGGAAACATATCATCTCATATATCGATTCCACATTAAATTTAAAACTGTTTTAGACCAATGGTTCTCTAATTATGATGTGGGTTTTCCTAAGGGTATAAAAATAATAATTCTAGGAAAGAGCAAAAGTTGTCAAAACTATAACTAATTATCTAAGTGTAATATCCGAAGCAATTACGAGTCTTGCAAAGGAGACAGAAAAAACATTCAGAAACGGAAGCCATGAGTGTATAAGTAAACTATATAGGTGTAGGAATAATTGATAAAACATTTTATTGCGAAATCGTTGGTGAATTCTGTGAAAAAAAATTTACATCATTATAACTGAAAAGTTAAATTTAATATTGATTTTTATTTATAAGTAAACGTTTATATGATGAGACAAAATGGCAAAATATTTGCAGTAAAAAAAATAAAGGAACAATTTGATTGTGTCTTTACTTACTTATTTCGCTTAGTGTTTTTTAAAAATCCTAACGACTTTAATGTTTTAAAAAATATTTTTAATTCTTTAGTTATTTTGGAATTCCATTAAACTCACTCTACTATGAAAAAAAGGAATAAGATTTAAAAGTAGGATCATACACAAAAACTAAATACACTAAGAAAAAAAAATAGTTTCTCTACCGGACAATCATTTTAGCAAAATTCTTCGAGAGAGATATAAGCAAAGTTACTATACTACCTGAAACGCAAACACACGCACATGCACATTAGGAAATGTGCATACTTATATACGAATTACTGGATGGGTATAGGGGAAGAACATGCAAACGATTAACATACACATCTGACCATATCATATCCAGTTTCTGGATATAAAAGTCAGTACCTGGTTCACTCTGCATTATGGTATTGGCGTAAGATAGTAGTATCAGAGCTATTGATCAAGAATATGATATGGTTTCGGAGACGTCAGAGAAAGGAACATCAGCAGTTTGTGACGGATCTATACGCGACCTTCTACTAACAGTCCTTTTGAGTATTCTTTTGGACCAGCAAAAATGACCAATCTTGTCCTAAAGAAGGAAATGTGATATGCAAATTAAGTTTATTATATATATTCCTACTTTGCGAGTTAAAGAGTTAGTGAATGGGAAGTGAAGAGAATAGGAAAACAGAAAGTTAGAAGTTTAGTTACCAGAGCTGACCAGATAGTCACAAGGTGAAGATTACCAGAATTGGTTTAAAAGTCATTGTAAAAGATTATAAGCCAGGAAGTGATAAAAATAAGTTGCATTGACTTGAAGACTGCATAAGTTCAGGTACTTATATTACGTTGATGTTTTGGCGGACATTAAGCTCTGTGGAAAGTAATATTATGGAGAAGAACCACATTATTAAACGTATTCTCCCCAAACGTGAATTTCATCTCTTCCCTGCTGTTGCTTGACTGATTTATCCCATTTATAGTGTTATCTGTGTTTGAGTCGATTATAGTTGATAAATAGAATAATTGTAATTTATCATGTCGAATGATCCTGTAATTCCTTCCACACCTTTAGCTGGATCTCAGGGTAGAAGGGAATAGGGCTCGTTTCAAGTTATCACTTCCAGAACGAGAATCATTTCCTAGAGCTGCATAACCTCGGCTAGTCAATGCACGCATCTGGTTCTAATGTTAGGCGGGATGTGAGTATAGATAGATACAGAGTCGTCTGAGAACACGGCGAAGTGACATTGCATCGCTCAGATGCACAACAGATCTAACACATTGACTGGAAAATTCGCCAAATGGTTCCTAGAGATCACTTGTGATGACGCATGATGTTCAAGACTCCTACCATTTTCGAAACGTGCATCTGTCATCAACCAAACTTCTATCAATATTATCACAATCAAAAAATTGCTGTTTGCTATCAAATGGTGGATGTACGTTAAAAGTAGACATTAATGGACTATGTATGTGAACCAACAAACTGTGCGCTAAAATTCTGTTTTTCTTAAGCTACGCTATGCTATTGGGAAATCGAGACTTATTTTGATTTTTCAATAACTTTTTAAAATTCAGCATATTTATTCGACGTATTATAAGTTTCAATTTTAGAAATTGTACAAAATTTTGCTTAATTGATAGAACTATATGCGGCCGCCCCTTGTTTTGGCCGCCCTCGTGCGGTGCACGCGCTGAACACTTGTTAGGATCGGCCCTGTTTAAATGGAAGATGTTGTGAATCGTTCATAACACGCGTTGATGGAGTTGGAAAACACTTCTCAATAATCTAGAATTTAAAATGTACACCTTAAAACTGAAAAATGATGCAGAATAATCCGATTAATTATGGTATGGCTTTATATTGTATTAAAAATATATTATTTTACAAAAATCATAGGGGCGCTATCTTTATTTGCATTGTTCTACAAATGCATTTTGTGATGATTATGGTACATTTTTTTCTCAAAATCTACTTTACCTATAGTGCTGATATTTTGCATATTGTAAAATCAACAGATTTTACATAAAGTCAATGAATTTTTCTTTCCAAATAAACATTCACAAATTTCATATAGAGCGCAATATCTGCATAAAATTTAAAGGAAATTTAAATCATAAAATTAAAATTTTTTTTAATTATTTTTTTATAAATTTTTTTAAAATTTGATTTTATTCATTATATGGACTGTTATGTCTACAAACACTCTGCAAATTTTAAATCTATATTTGCTGTGGGTTTTATGCAGAATGTACTTAAAACTAAGACATGATTCGAAAATTAAAAAAAAAACTGTTAGTGATTATTAATGACTTAAACAAATTTATTTATAATTTAAAATTGCTTTTTTTACATTAACCAGGTACATAAATACACAGATAACTCAATGTAAAAATATTACTTGAATTGCTTTTAATTTAAGTAAGTGAGAACTATTTAAATTTGGTGTAAAAAAGTTTATTTTTCCTTGTCGCGGACATCTATTCCAGTTACATAATGAAACATAATTTTTCTTTTTACAATTTCGATAAAATTTAATTGCATTCGGATGTTTTTTGTGCGTGTGTTTTGAACGTACCATTTGCAGATGTTACGAAACAGGAAATTGAAAAGAAAAATATTGTATTAATTCCTTTTAATTAATTATCGCCTTCATTTAAAAGTAAAAAAAAATCTTTAAAAAGGTTGCAGTGTTTCCTGGTTAGTAAAAAACAAAAGTTAAGGAGAATAATAAAATATCGATGTGATTAGTTTTGAAAGTGAAAAAGGGCATCACTCCGTCGCCATGGTTCAAGATTTCTCGTGGATTTTGGTCTTAAAACTTGATTTAAATCGAATCAATAAAAGTGAATCATTTGAAAGTAGAAATATAAATCGTCATTGGTATTTCTGTGTCGAGCGGATGTAAAACCCGATTTCTTGGGCGACTAAAATTAGTTTGGCGAAAATAAAACTTGGCCAATGATGTAAACTATAAATTCAACCACAAACAGATTAAGGTCTTCCGTTGAGCCTTGAGTGTGATTTATACGATATTTACACTTGATGGCCGATATTAATATTTCATTCTAAAGAAATTTAAGAGAGATATTAAAGCGTGCATAGAGCGAAAATTTAATGAAGGTAAATTTCAGCAATTGGGTGCTTATTATTGTCACTCTGAAAAGCTACAACATGAGAGATATTGGCGACAGACCTCGGCTGATTGATCGTGTATTGGCGTCGCACTTTGAAGCTACAGAAGAGCTATTGGCGATGGACTTCTTGAATTTGAACCTCGGTCGAGTGACGGGAACGTCGACACCTGACCTGGGAGTCTCTTTATCTCTATATATATATGTGTGTATGTAAAGATATAAGTAAATTAAAACAAAATTTATATCTATCATCTAACATTTATTTTCCATAGCATATTCGAGCCTTATTTTAAACAGCTAATTCTCTTTCTCAGAAAGATATCCCAAAGATAAGATTCTGTCGTTTCTAATGCCACCTGTAGGACAGTGTCAGATCGAGGCCCACGAAATACATTGTGGCAAGGGGCTAGGTGTACGCTTGTCGTTAGCTTTTAGCACCATTCAGGTGACAGTACGATTTGGCTCGGTTCATACACGATAGATGGCAACACCACCTATCTCCACCTCCACAATTTAGGCAGGGAACTTGAGGGAAGGGAAATATTCTCCAGATCCCTGCACCCGTGGTTGCTGCTACGACTACCCACAAGACTTTCGGACCCACTGATTTAACGAGCACGTACTCCGTGCGAACTCGGAGGGAATTTGGTGACATCTGGCATCGATCCCAGGCCTTCCTGTCTGGCGTCCGATGCTCTAACCACTAGGCTACCCACGACCCCTAAGGTAAGATTCTAATCCCAGCTAATTAATTGTTATAGTCATCGTATATACAGGTAAAGGACAAAATAATAGGAGAACCTGTGAAACAATGAAATTCGTTTATTAGTAAGGAATTTCAGGTCATCTTTGACCTGAAAAAAAAAACAGCTTTCATAAGACGGGGGATTCACTCATAAAAAGATCGGAATTCTCACTCGTTCCTCGTGAAGGGCCATCTCTAGTTCAATAATGTGCGTGGAGGAAGAAACCGAGCACAGACTTTATTTTCTAAAAAACCTCATAAATACTCAATAATGTTCCGATCAGGTGTCTAGAGACACTACTTTAGATGTCCCATTTCATCATCATGCTCATGTAATCATGTTTGAACACAGCGAAACGTGTGAACAAGGGCTTTGTCATCTTGGAACACAAGACGTTCTTCCGGAAAGAGAATCTGAACTATAGGATGAAGATGATGTGCGAGAATGCTTCGATAATAGTCGCCTGTGATCATCTCCTTCAAGAACAACGAGAGGTCCCAATCCACGGGAAAATATAGCATCCCACACAATCACAGAACTTCCAACAGGCTTCACGGTTCAAATGTCTCTTCAGTATACACAATTGCTTTTAAGAAACATAGAATACATGCATATAGTAAATTTACACAATTTTAAAAATATAAATTTTAGAAAACAGCAATTTTTATAGAAAATCTTACCTTATCAAAAAAAGAAAAAGGATTGGCTTATATGAAGGTTGAAAGATTCTTGGTTCCCCTTCAATTTTCATTGATATACTGGATGATACAAAATTTCTTTTACTATTGTTTTGATGAAAAGGCAGGTTTTTACGTAGTCAATATTTTGACAACTATTACCTATCCAGTATCTATATTGGTTGCAATAAGTGCACCATTAAATGATGTGTAGCCTCATTTCTACCATGTAATTTTCTGCCTAAATTTCAAATAATTAAAAGTACAGTGATTCATAAAATTTACAAACTTCGCTTCAAAAGTAAGTAAACAAACTAACAGTTTAACACTTGCAGTTACAGCACAGTTAATTGTTTATCATTAAATGAAAAAATGTACACTGCTTCCCAAATTTAAAAAGCCTATATTTATGTTTTTATCCATCAAAGTGGGCGTGGCACAGCAGCTGATTAATTTTTAAATTCATTTTGACATGCTTCTAATTCGTAAAATAGAAAATATGTTATATTATACTAGAAAGGTCATGAATTAGAAATATCAAAATCGATAATCTGAAGATTTTTAGCCTACTGACTGGCCTTAAAGGACCATGTGTGAAGCAGAAACAGACAACTGGCAAATTTTTAACTTCGTAAGTTAACTCCCTAGTAGCCCACCTCTAAAGTGGGTTACTAGGGAGAGCAATTACCTCTTGTTACAATTCAAGCATGGCAGCCAGTGCAGATTTAAGCTCCTTTTGGGTCCTGGGAGTAGAAAATCTATAGGCCCCTTGACACTGGTGGAGGGTATCTTGGATCCGCTAACAAATGGAACAAAAATTTAACGTTTAATTTTTATTTTAAAAATATGTATAAAAATAAAAAAAATTATTCTTATAAAAAATATTTAAAATAGAAACAACATTCTAAAATATAACATAAAAAAGGTAAAAATAAAAAGAACAATCTAAGGTATTACGCAACATTACAAAAATTATAACATTCTTTTTCGTGATTTAATATTGGCAGACTGACGTATGATAGTATCATTATTAAGTTTTTCCTGTGTGTCATATTCTATATATAATAGTGACAAGGCAACAACGTTTTCTTTACACAAATCAGACATTAAGCATGTTTTAATTCTTTTTTTTTGGAACTAAAAATATCGTTCGTCTGACGTGTTAGAATTGGGTTCAGTGAAACAAATTTGCAAAAGAGAATATTCGGAAAAGTTGATTTCGCCGTCTGGACAATCTCAATATTTTCATGAATTGTGTTTTTGTTTAAGTTTTCGTACAATTCTTGAAAATGAATAATTTTGTAAATATTCTTTGGTTTCGTCGATATCGTTCCTATAGTTCTCCAAAAAATGTCAATTGATATTTTGATTCCCTCCTTGTCTAGGATGAAAATACATTTAAAGGCTGATGTTACTTCTTCGTAATATATCTGATACTTTTTTATAGTTTTTGAGTAATATTGTCTCATAATACACAAAACATACAGAAAGACTGGTAAAGAGAAAGAAATGTTGATAGAATAATCCAATAGATGGCGACACCACTTTATTGTGAACTTGTGTGTCTTTATTTCGCAATAGATTTTATCCTTTTCGGGGAGGGGAATGTATATAAAGTGAGATGCCAATTAATTCACCAATCTCTCCGCCTGACCGTAGTTGAAAATTAAAGGTGCCTTGGTTATGGTCCGTAGATTTTTTATCCGAATAGAAATAAGCAGTCAAAAACAAGCACGAAAGTAGAGGGAAAGAATTTTTAATGATTTAAGAAATGTCGCTTTCGATCAAAAATTACTTTAAACAGATCTTGCACTTTAACTCTATTTTGCTTTTTATGCTTTTAGAAGAAGAAAAAATATCATTCAAGTTACTTTTATCATTCTTTCAGGTCGAATCGAAAGAAAAAACTTGTGTTTTTAACCTTTAAGACTTCTCTTTTACAACTCTTTCGGATTGTTAGCAGTCAAAAAAATATTGTCATCAAGTCATTGATTGTTGCATTATTCCTGAAATTCTGTAAGATTCTGACAATTTATATAAAAAACGAGTTAAAAATATACATGTTGAATTTGCTTAAAGGTAGGTAGTGAACCCGAAATTCGTTAACAGGAAATCATTAAGTAAGTGTCATAAAAGATAATATACGAAAATGTTTTTAAGATTTAATTACGTATAAAAATTGAATTTCTGCATAATTAATAATTACATAATGATTATAAATTTAATTTAAAGCTCTTTATTTCATTCAATCTTAGTGTATAATAAATAAAAAATTGAATTAGTTTCTCCTTTTGTTGCTCAGATTAAAAAACGTATTTCAAATATGTTCTTAAATGTATATTAAAATAACCAAAACAATTATTCTTTAAATTATTGAAAAGTACTAAAAAAGACCAAAGAAGTACCAGGAAAAAGAATGACTTTATAAACAAACTATTTCTTCATTTGGAAACCGGTAATGTGTTCACCAGTTACTTATTAAAACACAAAATAGGCGCCAATAATCCAATCAATCAGCACTAAAGTATTGTTAATATCTTTCATCTCCATCATACGGTATGAAATATTCAACTATATTAGAATCTTTAAGCTCAGTATTTCTATTTAAAATCATTTTAATAATTGAAAGAGAACATTTTGTCTCTCAAAACGAATTGTGGCGGATCTATACGCGTCCTTACACTAATCATCTTGGGAATTCTTTGGGGCTATCAAAAATCATCAATCTTCTCGTAAGAAGGAGACGTGATATGTAAATTAAGTTTAGTATATATATTTCAGGCTCACTTACTACAGGGTTAGAAAGGGAAGAATTGTAGAAAGCTAGAAAGTCAGAAGGTTAGTTAACTAAAGGTGACAAGTAAAATACAAGGTGAAGAATACCGCAAAAGGTTAGAAAAGCCTTGCGAGAGATTAAAGATAGGAAGTTGATATTGATAAAGAAATTGGAAGATTAAACCTTAATTGATTAGAAGACTGCCTACAGTTAAGGTATTGTCACCTTCATATTACATTTAAAATTTAAAGTATTAAAGAAGTTAAGTGGCCAATAGTTACATATCTACCGTATAAAGTAATACTGAGGTAGTAGATAGATTTTAAATTAATTGATTGATTAGACGAATTCTCCCGAAACGCGACTCTCGTTCCATTCCTCTGTTGCCTGATTGTAACATCCTATTTATTGTGTTGCATTGAATTGTGTTTAAGTCGATTAAAATGCTAAATAAAATAATTGGAAATCATCATGTCGAATCATCCTTCACTTCCTTCCATACCTTTAGCTGGGTCTCAAAGTTGACGGGAAGGGGGGAGGGGGGTTATTACAAATTTCCTTTTAATTTGATTTTGACGTTTTTATTTTACAAGAAATGGTTAATTTATTTTTTAATGTAAGCAAAAAGTACGTGTTTACATTACGACACTTTTTCTAAAATATGAGCATAGTGTAAGATAAGATTAATTTTTTATTGCATTTTCTGCCTCCGAGTGTAAAGATATCTGAAAAAATAACCTTTGCCAAAAAGCTCTTTAAATGTTTAAGAATTTTATGCTTAGAGTTTTCTAGAATGTTTTTTAGAATTAATATTGTAATTTCAAAAACATGTTGCCCTCTAATTAGCTAAAAACATGCATTTAAAACACATGTTTCATCTAATTAGTTTTAGTCTTGGGGTTGTAAGCTTCGAATAATATACATGGGAGAATGTGTGACGGATCTATACGCATCCTTTCATTAACTCCTTTAAGGGATTCCTTTAGGGCCAGCATTCTTTCAACCAATTTTTTAGAAGGACAGGAAAACGTGATCATGTAAATCAAGTTTGATATATATATATTCTGGATTCGCGAGTTTTAAGAGTTAGTGAAGTGAGGATACATTGGAAGTGAAGTGAGGATAGCTTGGATGTGAAGGGAATAGATGAGAAGCAAGCAATTCAAAAGTAATACGTATACGTAAACAGTGTACGACGCGTGAAGTTGGAATCTCGAAGAAGTGCTTGTTGGCAAAGTTCTTAAGGTCACGTCAAGAAGTAAAGGATTACAAGAGTTCAGGTACTGTGCTCTTATTTCAAATAGAAGTTAGAGAGTTAAATTATGAGTGCGCTTCTTAAAACAAACTTGGTATAAGTTATCGTAAGAATATTTTTGAATAAGCGTATATATTATCCCCACGCTATCTTGTCTCACCTTAGTCCTCTAGTTGATTAAATTTATCTTACTTAGAGTATCATTGAGTCTGTGTTGAATATTGTGACAAATAAGCAATTGAAGTTCATCATGTCGTCTGATCATTTAGTTCCTTCCACACATCTAGCCGGGTTAGAGTGAAGAAGGAGTATAAATTCCCTACAAATGTTGATTATTTATCAAAAGAAAAGAAAATTTAATGATAAGAAAAAGGAGAAAAATATTTTTTAAAAAATATCTGGATGATTTTGATGTTGAGAAAATTTTTTTTTGCGTATATTTACTTTTAACTATATTACTAAACTGATCCATACATGTATTTTTTTTAAATTGTGCATACCACTTTTGACTTTTTCCTTGGCTTTTATTGGGATTTGTAGTATACTCTATTTTTCTCGACTCATTGCATTCTTCATTCTTTTTCACAGTAAATCGGAAACCTTTCCCCCCTGAAAACTGTTATAAGTAAATAATTATTACTCTTTTTTATCAACTTTTACTTACTATTCTCTTAAATTTTTTAAAATTATTACTCTTTTTTATCAACTTTTACTTACTATTCTCTTAAAAAATTTTAATACGTTTTCAGTGAAGTCGGATGATTGGAAACTTGTTGATAAAAAAAAGGTCATTAATTTAAAAATGAGTGGAATATTACGCGTGTTATAATTAGCTATATTTAATAAATTGTAAGTTTTTATTAGTTTCACAAAATCGACAAACTGTGTGATAGTCAAAATAAATTATACCGATCCGTACGCTATTTTCAAAAATTTGAATGTAAGAAAATGGTTGAAATCTGTATATCAATATTAAAATTTTTCAAAATTGTGTAAAAGTTAGCACTGAAATTTGAAAAGAATTTTACCTTTCAATCAGTTATTTTATTATACTACGTGATTAAAATTTCGTTTATTGCGTCACATATTTCCCAAGCTGACATTTAGTACACAAATAAAATCCTAGATGGCAGCACCAAAAATAAGTATTGAATATTCCCTGAAAATAGTATAATGTGAAGCCATCTGAGGATTATTTAGAGGGAGAAAAGAATTATGGAGATTATTGGTACGAGATTCAATACAAACTAAATTGGTAATCTGAACAAGCCAAATAATTTCATGCAGAATAAGATGAGTTTGTTAGGATACAAACATATCTGTTTCAAAAGATGCAATTTTTTAAAAGCGATTTGAAATATTTCCTCTTTAAATTCATTTAAAAGGCTGAAAATATGTAAACATTTGGAAATATTTTAAATAAATGAAAGAAAACAAAGATAGTGATGCATATTTAATTAAATTTCGTCTGTAGAATTATATTAAAGAATATAAATCAAAGTACCAAAAAATAAAACGGGGAATATAAATTGGCTCAGTGATTCAACGGGTAAAATTTAATTTTTTAAACATAATTCCCGTCTTCACGATATTTACAAGAAAAACCAAAATTATCAATTTTCTCCACACAATCACAGTTCTTCATCCGTAAACTAATTTATTAATTGTTCCAAAATCAAGGGTATAAGAAAAACATAGGCATTTTTCAGTTCAACTACTTAACATAAACTGGGAGGGATGACAAAAATACTCATAAATATAGTCACCTTGTGACTATAAATATGACATTTTTACTTTTTGCTCAGTTTAAAAAATGATGCAAAGCTATTTATTTATCTTTTTAAAAATAACTATCTCTTCCACTTTTTCGTTATTTCGAATATATATTTTTGGGCTGTACTTCATAATAATATGTAAATTCATTAATTTATGAGATACAGAAGCTGGAAATAATATTCTGATCAATAATGTGCATAATGGAAATATTTTGGAAAACGGAGAGAGCTTTGATTGGTTATTTATTACCGTTTTATTATGAAGCAACACGAGGTTGCAGAATCATTTTGAATCACAGTCAAATGACGAGGATGACACTTGAGTTTGCCCCGACACTAACTTTTCAAACCATTATCTACGACAAATTTAATGTGCACTCTCAGCCTTCAAAGGCAATAAATAGAACTCGAAACTATGATTCACAGAAGTCCCCACAACCACGAGTTCGTGACCAGACCATTCGGCCACTAGCTACCGAAAGTTTTTAAGTATACAAAAATGAAATTAATGGCTGAACACTTCGTAATATTTCATCCTGTTCAAGACCCATGGAAGATCTAGGTAGGAGCCTAAGAGCTTTGACTGTTTACATCCAGAATTTCTGGTGTTTGAGTACTGGCAACGTAAAAACAATACAATTTTAAGTTAGGTGAAGAAACTAATTGTACTTCTTCTAAACTTCAAACCAAAGAAATTGCGTGTATATTTTCACTTAGGTTTGCTCGTGCCTTATATTCCTAGCAAATAATAAAATAAGTGTATTCTAAAGTTTCACGGTTTACGTAAGTTTTAAAAATTTAAACAAAAACAAAATCTTCTTATTTAGCACAGAAATCAAGTGTTCCTTTTTTTCTTTCAACTGCTTCGTACCTCCTAGTCCTTTCTTAACTCAATCTTGGCTAGAATAAAATAAACAATGCAATAAAACCCTTGAACACAGTAGACCTTTTCCTCGGGGCGTTTGAAGGGGGCCTTCTATGATTCTATGACGGCATTTTTGAAAGAAAACCTCTCTCATTCAATTGAGATTAAATTGTGACTAGGTCTCGCAGTGACAAAGATGGATTTTGTAAAGCTACCTTCCCTTAATATGCTGGGAAACAGATAGGAAATTTTTAGATTTCCCGAGTAGGGGAAGTCTCTAGGATTGAAAAAAAGTTGTTATATTCTGATTTTGATAATGAAAAGAGAGAGCGTTTTATATATTTTTAATGCTGTTTTTTTGTGTGTGAGAATTTGTAGAATTCAATTGGACTGAGGTGCGTATTAGAAAACAATTAATAGAGTGAAGGAACAATTGATCGAGAAAGAAAACCATCTTAATACTCGAGGAAACAATTCAAGGAAACAAAACTGAGGAATTAAATGTAGCTAAACAGATTCGTCACTCATGATTAATTCCTTTTCTAGCCTTGTTGTTAAAATAAAATTAAATTGGCACCATTCATTTATGAAGAGAAGTGAAATGACCCATACCCATGGCAAAAACACCTTGACTACTTCCGAGAAAAACTAAAACTAGAAGAAACAGCTGACTACATTTATCACACACAGCATACTATCATAAATCTGTTTTAGGAAATGAACATGGGGTCGCTTGAAGAAATAGACTAGATAGAACAGAATAAAAACATTCTAAACGAAGCAACCAAATTAAGAAAATCTTGAAACTTCCTACTATTAGTTCACTCTCTCCACACACACACACACACACACATATATATATATATATATATATAGTTCAAATTTTCAATCGTTAATAAAATACTTTCTTTGATCCATTCAAGTTCAAATACATTTTTTAAAACTTGTGGTGGATGACACTTGATGTTAATACAGTTTTTTCAGTCGTGGGTAGCCTAGTGGTTAGAGCATCGGACGCCATACCGGAAGGCCTGGGTTTGATGCCCGATGCTACCAAATACTCGCCGAGTACAAACGGAAAACGTGCTCGTTAAATCTGTGGATCCGAATGGTGTCGTCATCTATTGTGAACAAAACCGTGCTGTCACCTTCATGGGCTCAAAGCCTAGGCTAACGACAGACGTATCTCTAGCCCGTTGCCATGATGAATTTCGTGGGCCTCGATCTGACTACGTCAGACAGGTGGCATAAGCAACACACACAGTTTTTTCAAATATTAATTCATCAATTAAAATAAAAAATGAATAAATAGGAACAAACAAAAATAATAGTCCAGTAGCATATGTCGAAAGGAAAATCGTTCGTTGTGTCCCTGTAGCGCAATGGGTAACGTTTTGGACTTTTAATCCAAAGGTAGCTAATTCGAATCCTGAATGGAATGGCCTAATTTTTGAAAAGGTGATTTATTTTTTTACTATTCTATTTTACTGGAATAATTAAATTTAATTTATGAATAAATAGTGACAAAAAGTAGTCCAACACAATATATAGGAAGGAAAATGGAAAATTGCAAGATAAATCGCTTTCATTTTGTCATTTAATATTGTGATTCTGTCATATGATATTTATATCAATTGTAACTATTTAACAAAAAGTAACTAAAAAATCTTCTTTGTTGACCTATGTAGGAATTGACTTACTTTTTTTTATATTACTTGTTTCATCTGCACGCAATGCATTTTAAGTAACATATTCATGAATTGCTATGAAATTAAAGATGTGTTTCTCGGATTCAAGCGAAAAATCGGAACTTATTGCACATTTTATAATGATTCATAATTAAGTATTCGCATTGATTGGAAAAGAGAAACATGTTTTATAAAACATTCAATTATATTAAGGCTATCTTAGCCCAATGTACAAGAGCTTGAATTAAAAGTGGGTTTTCTGACAAAAAAATGTCTTCCTTTTCATGAAGACTTGCGATTTATACATCTGTTTTCATAATATTCCCTTGATCAGAGGTATTTAACCCTATGCCAGCAGGCGCCAATGTACCCGTGACTGTCTGCTCTAAGTACAATCTTTTGAAAAAAGGAACTTATGAATTAAAGTCCTGTTCCGCGGTTCCGCGTATTTATGTGAATCGTTGTTTTCAACACAATTCAATCAACAATCAGATCTCGACTTATCGATAAGAATCTCGAAGATGCTATAAGAGTGCAAATATCATATTATATGCCCGACTTTGAAAAATTAAGGGATAACATGAAACCCAAAAATCGCAGTAGATGCAACTATTTTGAATTTTTTTCTTACATTTTGGATTAGGAATTTGTTTATGAAGATTGTGATTGCAATTAAATAAAGAACTATTAAGAACAGTAGCGCACACAAATTTTTCCAGGGGGTGTCCATGGTCGAAAGTCCCCCAACTCGTATCATACCTTAAAACAACACCAATTGTTTCTTCTGATTTTGTCGATTTTGTTAACAAAAAACAATAAAAATAAATTATTGAATAAATAATTATCATCAATTAATAAAATAAATTGTTAATTACAAGTACTTTATTAAATTTTATGTTATATATAGATATACATAGGACTATCATCAGTCGAAAAAAACCCAAGGGCCTTAACGGGGTCCGGACACCAAGGACACCCCCCTTGTATACGCCACTGATTAAGAATCATCATACTCTTTTTTGAACTGCGCCCGCCAACAAGTTCCAGTTTGTCAGATGTGCCCAGACGAGAAATAAGGTTAAGAAACCCTGTCCTAGATAATTGGTCTTTTTTTTTAATCCTAGTACATAAAGGGATGGCTCATTTAGCATTACAAAGTAGTAAAAAATGCGGACACATTTTATGCCAGTAAAAGAGATTTTCTAGGCTAAGAAATCTGAATATGATAAAATATGCTGCTGTTTTCAAGAATAGTGTAGCCAGAACATAACATTAAATGTTCGAATACTTTCATATCTGAAAGAATATTCCGAAAATTTGGGTCTTATTCTTTAACATTAAGCGAAGACAGCTTTAATTTGAAAATTGAGTGAAAAACCCTTTTGAAAACAGATCATGCCTTCATTACTAAGCAACAGGGTCGAAAGAGAAAATGAATAATGTATGCAGATCACAGTTAGTACAATAAGTCTTTCTTTCTCCTTCCAGTTGAGTGAAGACACTTACTGCAATATTAATTACAGCTTTTGCCTCATAAAGATTTTGGTTGTTTTACAGCTCTCTCAATGAACAGAAGCAGTTCTTAATTGGACTCAAACTTCTGTGCCTCCAAGTAAATGTTGAGATCTTTTAGCAGTTCTTCTCTACTCTCTTTTTTAGCAGTTTATACTGACTGATGGCTGCCAGAATATCTGGCTGTATGTATATATAACATGTAGTCCATTTTTAATTTAAATTAAATTTCAAGATGTTTTTCTTTTTTGGCATAAATAGACTACATAATTTTTAATTCAATTTCCTTTTAACGTAAAAATTAGTTTTATTTGGAAGTCTTTTATTTGAATATCTGTAGTCCCATTTAAAGTAGCTTGGTAAAAATAGTAGATTTATACTTTCAGCGAAAAGGGAAAAAAATTGTGCCAATAGCTTGTTTTCATGTGTTGCATTTCTATCAAACACGAAGATTATAATTGGTGGTGGACAAATGAGTGCATGAATTAAAATAAGATCTAACGAGTAGTTTCTTTTCTTATACAGTAAAGTACGTTTAACGCGAAAACGCTTAAGGTATCCGGCTACCCTAAAACTGTGAATTTAGCCAAAAAATTAAAAAAAATTTATGATTTTATTTTATGGGCCATCTTAATAGCTTTATAAAAATACTAAGTTTATCATTTTCCGTTCACTAGAACAAAATCTACAAGGGTTTTAGTAAAAGCAGATGCCATTACTTTAAGCAAGATGTCATAATTTAAAAAGCGCGTTTGACTCGAAATGTGATTTTTTGAAAATAATCAAACGGGGTCAGTGATTGCTCAAAAAGTTTTGAACATATTTAACTTCAATTTTTTCTGTAAGTTCTGTATAATAGTAGAAGTGTTTTAACCTTCAGATTTATCAATCACTATTTTATTACAAAATTTACAGTCCCTAATGTGAATATAATCACCGCCTTTTTAAGCATTTTCATTTAGTAACCGAGATAAAGTGCTCTAGTTTTTGTAAAAAAGAAAATATCTCTTATCCTGAAGGTCGTTTCAAAATTGAATAATATAGCAACACATTAGATTGAAAAAAATTGAAAATTTGTTCATAAACCTTTGGTGCAGAATGGGCCGCGTTTATGTTATTTTTTGTCAATTGTTACCTATTTTTTCCATTTTAGTAATAATAATTTATTTTTCTCTTCTTAATTTTAGCACATTTTTCTTAAAATGCACTAAACAAATCTTAACATAATAAAAAAATCCCCATATCTCCTTTTTAAAAAAAAATGTTGTCGCAACCAGTCCGATATCTTAAGACGAAATATTGGTAAACATAAAATAATACAACGGACCCGACTAACTACTGCGTATTTTCATACATTTTTTTCTCTTAACATGAAACAAAAATCGCTTAACACGAAAAGAATTTTCCTTCTGGGAATGAGCAAAATACAGAAAACACCAGACGCACAAACGAGATTTAAGAGAAGTGATTTCCCATGCTCCGTAAAAACAAGGCTAACTTAGCTTTGAAAAATACTCTCGTAATAGAGTGTGACACGAGTCAGTCAGTCCCTTCATCCCTGCAAACGTCACACAAAAACATCTAATCTCTCAACAGTTGGTTTTGAAATTCGAAGACGAGTACATGACAGCGTGAGTAAAAATCAATTCGAATTACTTTCTTTATTTTACAAATTTTTTTTTGCAAATACAATGGCGAAAATCTCAGGAGTAAAGCAAGCTTCTATTTCACTGAAAACGAATATGGAGCGTCTTAAGCCTGTTGATCAAAAATATAAAACAGAAACGAAAATCTGTAAAGAATTTTGTATTGCTCTTAACTAATTAAAAATAGACAGCAAATTACATAAGTGCCTGAACAGTTTTTATTAAATACATGCAAATACAAATATGCAGTCGACTCTCAATAATTCGAAGTTGAAGGGACCAATGAAAAACTTCGAATTATCGAGAGTTCAAAATATTAAGAGTGCGAGAAAAAAACTCTTAAAATACACGACGACAAATCTTTTTCTAACATTTAAATTTGAACCTGTGCAATAAAACAACAATTGTACATATGTGTAAAATTATTTTAAAGTATTTCTAAAAAGTACAAATTATATACAGTATAAATATTATATAGAAGTTAAAAGTCTCCTGTATTAAAAGAATATATTTATGTATTAAAACAACTATTAAAAAATACATACTGTACATAATTAATTTTTTTGACGAAAATATCTGTTATTATTTTTTTAATGGCATTCAATCTAACTTTGTCAATAGATTTTTCTAGAATAAATGAAGCTTGATAAACATCCGCATCAATATGATTTTGAAGGGAAAAAATGCATGGTTTGTTTAGTGACACTTTAGCTTCTGTCAGAGCTATCGGAATCAACTCCGATGATCATCAAATGAGCTACGTTACAGGACAGATAAGCAGAGACAACACAAAACATATAGGCTGCAACCTGTTTGTTATTGGACTCTACATGATAGTGAGTGTTTGAATTGTCGAGAATGTTATTAGATCACTTCAAATTATCACGTATTGTATTCTGACCAGCTACAGATTTTACTTCGAAATATTAAGTATACCAAAATGTATTGTTTTAGTTCGAAATATCAAGAGTATTTTTGGGGGTTGAGCATATACTTTGAATTAGCGAGAGGTTCGTATTGTCGAAGGTTTGAATTAGCAAGATTCGACTGTATATGCAAAAAAAAAAGTACTTTAATAAACTTAATTTTGTTGAATACATGTTTCTTTTTGTAATATCATTTAAGACGAATTTCTTTTAACAAGAAAAAATATTTCAGCTTTGGATTTTCACTTTATTTCATATTTAAGTGGCTGCGATAGCCGAGTGGTCCCGATCTGCAACTCGTAGACGCCATGTCTTCACGTAGATTGGAGTTCTGTTTCCGATGAACACTCGTTGTGCAGAAAGGGCTAATGTGCGTTAAATTTGTTAGGGGTCAAAGTTCTCCCGTTGGGTTGTGTGGGAGAGCGGGTTGACAGCTCCGGCGTCTTCCTCCTCACGAGCGGGTCTCAAAATTACGAGTTCCGTTGCCAGTAGCCTCCGTACACCTTCAAAGTGTGGCGTTAATAAGAAAATCAATTCAAATTTTATATTCAAAGAGCATAGAGTTAGATTTCTAAGCGTGCGTGATCTTTCGTTTAATCTGAATCTGTTGTTGCTCATACGGTTATTGTGTGTATGCATGATCACAACATTTTTTTTTTACTTAAAGAATTTTGAATCTTTGTAGAACCGACGAACTCTATTATTCACGAGGTGATACTTATAATTGTGAAAACCTTCTTCCCTATCTTCTTCTAAAAATCATTGTGAAAATACTCTTCTGTAAATCAGCGACTTGACACTTGTTTTTATTCGATTTTCTAAATTTTTTACACCTATGCAATCGAAAACAGAAGAAAATATATTTCATTTACAGAGAATCATAAAACTTTTTAATTAAAAAAAGCAATTAAAAACCTTCCCGAAGGTAGATGACTCATGAAACAGGGAAAGTTTCGTCATCAATTATTTTTTTTAAAAAAATCACTGAACAATTTCAAATACATTCAGCGTGACATTTAGCTAAAAATTATAGTTTTTTAAAAGAGCACGCTATTATTGAAAATTAGTTTTATTAAAATTTTGGAAACAGTAAGCGCGTTAATTGGTTATTTTTTTTAAAGAGAAAAAAAAATGCACAACACGTGAAGACGATTAGTCATGGCTTGCAAGTCTGACGCAGAAGGCTTTTGCTGTAGTCTGACTTTTCTTTTGTAATTTCAAAAAAATAATAATAATGTAACGAAAGTGGAGCCGCCGTCTTGCTTCAGGTAAGCTATCACATGTTTTCTCTTAAAAAAGAGCAACAGAATCAAAGTACGTCAACACTTGCGCAAACAGATGACGTCTGGGAAGGAATCAGATGGATCTGCTTCGAGGGATCGAGCGACAATCGATGACATTAATTGTGTCGGGAGCAGAAAATATAAAAATAATCCTCTTGGGAAAAGAAAAATATCAGCATTATTATGCATAGATAATAAGCAACGTTTCGAAGAAGTATAGATTACTAACCCAAAAATTCTATTTTTTCTTTTATGTTAGAAAAACAATGGAAATCAAAATAAATACAAATTAGCTTATTTAATTTATTATTTTTTATGAGCAACTATATAATCTCAAATGTAAATAGTCTTCATCTTTTTACTCATCATCCAAGTCGCAGCCAGATTTTATGTCTAATTTTAAATTTGAAGTATTTATATCATAATTCAATGAGTAACAATACAACTAGTTATGTGTGTATTAACGTCACATTTTGAAGTAATACAAAGGATATTAACGACATACCTCTGAATTTTGAACCAAGGTCAAATAATGAGAAAAGACACACCGAGCAAGAAATTTTGAAAAAAAAAAAAGATTCATACAAAAATAATTACTAGATATTTCTCTGATTTGAACATATATCCCGATAGGGTTCATGCTGGACAGAACAAAATGGAACTATATGATATTTTTTTTGGTTGTTTACTTAACTGTAATGCTTTTTTAACTGTTTAGTAGAAGCTCATTGTTGATATCATATTACTGGGGTGGTATCCTATAAAATTAAATGCCATGTTTTGAAATACCCCCCCCCCCCATTTTTGAAGCTTATTTCATGGTCAAAAATCCTCAATGAGTGAATGAGTGAATATTAACGTCGCACTGTTCAGCTACGCGAGGGCTTTTGGCGACGGACCGCGTATTTTGAACCATAGTCGAGTGACGCGGACGTCACCTGAGCTGGAACCCCTCTTCTAACTACCGCACCACACCTCCGGGGGGACGTTTGAGCTCTCGACATATTTAACGTGCATCGCTTCCCTACACGGCGGGTCTTCAGTGGTACTGAGCTCGAACTCATGACACGCAAGCCATAATCCGATACCATGACCACTTGGCTACCGCGGCCTCCAAAAATCCTCAGAGCAGAACTGATGCACGTTTAATATGTCGAGGCTCAAAGTCCTCACGCTGTCGTGGTGTAAGAATTTGATGTGTGACGTGTTGGCTGAGTGAGCGAATATTAACGTCGCACTGTTCAGCTACTTGAAGGCTTTTGGCAAGGGACTTGTCATTTTGAGTCATGGTGAAGTGACGAGGACGACACCTGAACTATACCCCTCTCTTCTAACATCACACCAATGGGAGGACATTTGAGCTCTCGACAGATTTAACGTGCATCACTCCCCTACACAGCGGATCTTCAGTGGTACTGGGCTCCATCTCATGACATGCCTGCCATCATTCTAAACCTTGACCACTCGGCTATCGCTGCCACAAAATCAAATTCGGACTTGTTTCAGTAAAACCAACAAACGACATTTCAGATAACGACTTTTTTTACAATACACGGGAAAGACACAATAACACATAATGATTCAAACTGTCAATTTTTTTTAAAAAAAAGAACCCAAAGGAAAAATTGAAGTTTTTTTTAATCATTATATTTTTGACGAAGAGGTATGGAAATACAAAATATAAACCAGGGTCATCGAGAGCATTTGAGAAGGTCGAGGTCATCGTTACATTACAAAAGAGAGGATTCTCACTGCGCCGTAAAAGGTGCAACTTTTTCGAATATTTTAAACAAGACCGAGGCCATGAGATTATTCCTTTATTGCGAAGAGGAAGATCTTTAGTAAGGTTAGATTAAAAGAGATTTTTTTAATGTGCGGATGGACCTCAGAACTAATTCAATAAGACTCATTTCTTTCATGTGTCGAAGTTAAATCCTTGAAAATAGAGAAGAATTCAAGGATGTCTATTATTCATTTGAGAACGTTTCTAGCAAACAGTCATGGCTCTAGAGTCAAATGTAAAATCAGCCACCATGCTCTTCACAAATATGTGTTCATTACTTATTGAGGTTTCCCTGCTATAACTGGAAATAATGATGAGCAAAAATCTTTAATAACTTTAAAATACGTTTGAAATTTAAGCGAATTGAAACACAGTTCAAGGAAGAATGGCTTTATCTGAATGTACAAAAATTAATACGAAAATTTAAATTATATTTTATTTGAAAATTTTTTTCTTTTATACGTGTAAATTCCTGGAAAAAAGGTTAAGGCCACTTGAGATTTTATTCACAAAACCCTTAAAATTTCCCCATATCAATTAATTCAATCATTCATGAAGTCAGAATTCAAATCTTTTTCAAAGTGGGGTACAATAGCTTTTTCTATGACCACAAAAGGCGTAGTAGTAAAAAATGTATATAGAGCAGCTTATGAGCAGACCTTGAGTTATGTATAACTTATCTACTCAAGAGCCTGGACTGTATACTCTAAAAAATGTTGTTTATTGAGCGACGTCCGCTCCTTGGGTTGATTGCATGAATACTGACAAAATGTAAGCAAAGAGGACTACTAGCGCCCTCTGCACGTGCGGGTCGTAACAGTATCCTTTGGAGATATGTTTCCAGTTCTTTTTAATAGTCACTATAAGCTCAACTTTGGTGTCACAAATTTGCCATTTTCATAAATTTCCCTCTTCAGAATGCCCCGCTTCAGTCAGGGTTTCTTGGTGTTCATTCAAGGAGGTTAACACATTATTAGCTTGAAACTAGGATTTTTATAGAGCTTAAATTCTGCCTAAATTGCATTGTCCTGTTTAAATGTGTACTCTCCAGATGCTATCAGTGATGCCCAGTAACGCACACAAAACTTTTTCAAGGGGGGAGTCCATGGTTGAAAGTCTCACAACTCGTATCATACCTCCACACAACACCAATTGATTCTTCTGATTTTGTCAACAAAAATCAGTAAAAACTAAATTATTGAATTAATAACTAGCATTAATTAATAAAATAAATTGTTAATTACAAGTACTTAATTAAATCTTATGTTACATATAGGATTAGGATTATCAATCGAAAAAAACTGGGGGTGCCCGGACCCCCAGGACACCCCGCTTGTATGCGCCATTGGAGATGCCTCCTCTTTGAGCTATCTTTATTGGCAAGCTAGGGACCTATTGGGTTTATAGACTTTTCTCGCAACGTTTTTCTCTTCTACTTTGTTTTGTCTGTTTTTGTTCCTACCCTTTGTGGTGAAGTGGTCTTTTGTAACCCTCACCATTGGAAATAAAACTTTTATTCAACTTTACAAATAGAACAACAAATACAATTAGTTTAATGTCTGTTTTAAATTCAATAGAGAACACGTGTTTGTCTTTTTCACGTGATCTTTACGAATCGATCCCATTGCAGCCTTGAAATTTTTTTAAATGATTCATTACAGAATTATTTAAAACTAAAATTTCATACCTCAATCCTTTGATCTTGACGGAAGAATATGAGAACGATCCATCTCTTGAAAAGGGATTTTTTTAAAAAAAAAAAATAATTCCCGATCTAACTTTATTTAAAAAAAGATAATTTTTAGAACAAAAAATGCCTCTAGCTGTTTTCTATCGCCCGACACAAAAGTTTCACTCTACACAACTTCTTATTTTCAATCAGCTAGTTTCATGTGATTACACTCACTTATTTAAAACCAAATCAGCTCATGCGCTTCTTGGTTGCCTACTTTTGCTTTTCATGGAGTCTTTCTCCCAAAAAAAGTGCATGTTTGTCAAAAATCATAACGTACATTGTTGAAAAAAATTCTTAATAAAATTTTTTATGTACTATGTTTTTATAGCCATTTTCATGCATTGTCACCCACTTCTGAGCTATAGTCCAAGTTTCAAGTCTCTAGCACATCGGGAAGCTAGTTTAAAATCAATTACAAAATTCCACCCGGACAGACATACAAGAAAGAGAGTTAATAAAAACATGGTAAAACCTAGGGGCCCTTCTTTGGTCTCAGAGCCACGATATTGAATACGTAGACGCAACTCGATCCGTGCTATCGGCAGGTGGTTTTTGTTCGAGTAAATTCATAAAAGTTTCGGAGTTACGGGCCCCCTTTTGAAATCGGGGTCAGTCCCTTTGAGATCCCGGGTTCGAGACTAGAACTCTTTCTTTTTTACATTTTCATGCATTGTCATCCACCTCTGAGCTATGGTTCAAATTTCAAATCACTAGCTCATCGGGAAATTAGTTTAAAATCAATTACAAAATTCCACCCGGACAGACATACAAGCTTCTTTGGGGGCCCGGATTCAAGAGACGAACTTTTTTTTACATTTTCACGCATTGTCATCTACTTCTGAGCTGTGGTCCAAATTTCGTCTCTGGCTCATCGGGAAGTTAGTTTTAAATCAATTATAAAATTCCACCCGGACAGGCATACAAGAAAGCGAGTTATTAAAAAAAACAGGGTAACCTGGGGGCCCCTCTTTAACCTCAGTGCCACAAAATTGAATACTTAAACGCAATTCGACCCGTGCTATCGACAGGTGATCTTTGAGTAAAGTCGTGTAAGTTTCGGAGTTACTTTGTTTGTCAAAATCGGGGCCCACCTCTTTGGGGGCCCGGGTTCAAGACTAGAACTTCTTTTTTCACATTTTCATGCATTGTCATCCTCTCCTGAGCTATGGTCTAGA
This sequence comes from Trichonephila clavata, assembly GCA_019973975.1. Lineage (NCBI taxonomy): Eukaryota > Metazoa > Arthropoda > Arachnida > Araneae > Nephilidae > Trichonephila > Trichonephila clavata. The sequence continues at coordinate 107,870 of BMAO01015617.1, forward strand.
TTCCAAGTCTGTAGTTCCTCGGAAAGTTAGTTTAGAATCAATTACAAAATTCCGCCCTGACAAACAAGAAAGAGAGTTCATAAAAACATGGTAAAAAAAGGACTTGATTTAAAAACATGTAAGAATTATTTTTAAATTTTTAAAAAGTTTTGAAGAATTTTAATATATTTTGAAATCTTTACCTAATGATCAAATTCAAAATTTTATCTAAATTTTACAAGTAGATCAGCAAGTTCTGGTGTAATGTCAGTTTTGAATTTAATGGAAAACACTTAATTGCCTTTATCATTCGACCATCATTACGGTCAGATGACAAAGTCGACATCTGAGTTGGTACCCTGTGCAGTGGCATAACGCTCGCCCCGCATCGTGAAGGATGAAGGCAGAATTCTAGGGGGCCCAAAGCCTGATGCAAGATTCGATCCTTTTTAAGAATCGGTTTGGGGCCCCAAAACTGATTTTGCAGGAGGGCCCTAATATTCTCCATTACACCACTGACCCTTTGCCAATGTGAGGAACAGATTCAACGCACATCAAACTTTCTACAACACTGAAACATCGCCGGCTAACGCCAGCTATAGAGAATTGACCATTCGGCTTCTGTGGTCGTTAAAAGATAGGCACTAGATAATGTACTGTGATATGGGGGAATTTTACCTTTGAAAGGTACGAGTAATTCTCTTTGCTACTTGAGAACTAAAGAATGCAACGTTTGATATTTGAAAACTTTAAAAGACAGAAGTGTTGTAAAACGCGTTCTTAGCTTACAGAATAATCAGAATCAAGCCTTACAGCATGTCTTTCTCGACTAAAGACGAATTGCGCTGTTATTTTTTGGGATGGGGAAAAGATCGAAACAATCGTGGCTACACAAAATTAGAAAACAAACATTAGAGAACCTCATTGTCTGTAATTAGAGGCATTCACAATTAATAATATCTGGGTGATGGAACTTTGATGTCGGCGTAATGTAAACATTTACATGGTGGTTTAATTATTTGACCGGCCGTTAGCAGATCCTATGGAAGCTTGCAGATTTAAATTTCTATTCTACTCCACAGAACATCTTAGCATTAGGAGAGTCATTAGCGTATACAAGAGTGGGTTTTGGGGGTACAATCCTTAAAGACTCAGAATTTTAAAATATTTACCATAGACATTAAGCTCCGGCATGTCTATGGACGAAAAAAGAGAGGTCTGCCTACGCTACTGGGGATGGAAATGCAACTAACCAACAAAATTCTGGCTTAAATTGTAGGGAAACTTATAAAGTGAAGTTTTATAGATTAAAGATACCTGATTTAGCTTGAATCACCTCAGTTCCACTTGAAGAGTGCTAATGTCACAGCTTTGAACGAGGATCCACTGTCAAAGACGACATCTGCCTCCCATCACACAACGAGTCTCTCTTCTATTCTATAAGGGTTGCCCAAATGAAAAGTGGGTAAGTTCAATAAAAAAATGATCTTATTGGAAATCACTCTGAGGGTTGTAACACAGGTACCATCGTTTCGGTAGCATGTCTATGTCTTCCCTCTACAAAGAACGTGGTTGATTCTTGAGGAAGTCCAATCCAGATTTCTTCACTTCATCGTCCAAATAGAAACCTAATACTATCTTAAGTGGTCTAAAGTTCTATATGGGGCTGTACGGTGGATGTTCTAACATTTTCCAAAGAATTTCTTTTTAAATTTGCCTTGGTTTCACGGGAGACGTGTGGGCAGATATTGTCATGAAAATCCTATATCGTTTGCTGCCCTTCAAGAAAACTTTTACACCAACTGTTCTAAGACGTTCAACCTAAACAGTGCGCTCCATAGACTGTAACTGTTCATCGACAGATGTCCATATTTAACTCACGTCCTGCAATCAGAAGCCATACTGCGGCCACGGTGGCCGAGTGGTCTAGGCATCGGATCATGGCTAGCATGTCATGGGTTCGATCCTAGTACCACTAAAGAACCGCCGTGTAGGGGAGCGATGCACGTTAAATCTGTCGAGAGCTCAAATGTCCTCTCGTTGGTGTGGTGTGGTAGTTAGGAGAGGGAGGAGGGTGCTCAGGTGTCGTCCGCGTTACTTAACCATGGTTCAAAATTACGCGGACCGTCGCCAAAAGGCCTCGTGTTGCTAATCAGTGCGACGTTAATATTCTCTCTCTCTCACTCAGAAGCCATACTACTGCACATTGTTCCGACCTGGACGCATCACTATATGGCATGACTTTACTTTCGATTGATTTCCTCTACCACTAACGGGTTTCACTGTTAAACATCGTATGCAGTGTATGCTTCCATCCGTCCTTCGTGTCCCTGTTTGGTGGCTCTGCTATAACTGCACCCATTTTTACGCAATCGTATATGTCCACTTTTCATTTGGGCGACACATATATATTCAAAGTGATTCTCCATACATGATGGAATAGAGGAAGGACCCACATCATCGGGAGAAATGCACTCGATTTCATTCTCTTATCCATAGTTCATAACTTAAAAAGTTTACCTCTGGAATGAGCATCCCACTAGAGGGTAAACCACGATAAATCTCGTTATTTTGAGCGTCACAGTTAAGAGACTATAGCGATGTCATCTATATAAGCCAGTAACAACCTCCGCACCATGGTGATCATTTTGGTGCAGTGGTTAAGTTACTCGGTTTCAGATCCAAAAGTCCCGGGTTCTGTCCTACCGGATCAGCGCGCCACTTTATTGGTGCCAAACGACAACAAAGAAATTAAGAGTTAAATTAGTTCTCTTCAGTTCATGGAGCCACAAGACAAAGTAGATGCTCGAATTGTTCTTTTCAAAATCTCACACCACGATAACTTTATTTAAAGTGTAATGATCTCCATTGCACCACACAACCTAGTAGTACCGGTAGCCTAGTGGTTATGCCCATTGTAATGTCCCAGCGTTTTCAATTGATGACACTTCAATGATGTTTAATTGTTTATTTACACCAGGACACTCACATACACCAAAAATTTACACTTTTTTACACGGTTTTAAATACTGAGCCCGTTGACACTTTTAGAAGGAAAAAAATAAGAAATGGGCCTGGGTGGCCTCCAACACATCTGCCTCCGGCAGATACAAAACTTTCACGCAAAGCTCTCTGGTATAGCTCACAGATTTCTCTTGGAGAGACAATCACTGCTTTATTCTTCATAAAGCTCACTGGTGGAGCGTACCACATTCTATCGTTGCGAGACAATTATCTGAATCCAAATCTCCACACTAAGCTCACGGGTGGAGCTCGCAAAAAACGACGACCTCTCTCGTTGAGAGGTAAACACCGAACTCCTTGGCGTGGCACTTGCGCAAGCGTAGTACCTCTGATCAGTCCGCGTTGTCACCTTGAGTTTCAAAATGGGTCTAGAGTTCGTTATACCATGAACTCGTGGCCAGTGTGTCGTGAGCTTGAGCCTCAGTGTAGAGAGGATTATGCCCGTTGAATGATTCGTGGGAGGCACGATTCATTCAGTGCATCAGCCCCTCTTCCCGTTGGCGTGGTCGTTCGGAAAGGGAGGTAGCTAAACCAGGTACCGTCCTTGTCACTTGACCGTGATTCAAAATAACGAGGTTGATCTGGTGTACCTTTATAGTGGGGTTTTAATAAACACTTACACACTCACCACGTGAGTGAGTGAATATTTACGTCGCACTGCTCAGCTACTCAAGAGCTTTTGGTGATGGACCTCATAATTTCGAGCCATGGTCAAGTGACGAGTACGACATCTGAACTGGCCCCCACTCCTAATTTCCACACCACCGGGAGGGCGCTTGAGCTTTCGACATATTTAACATACATCTCCCCCTTACACGGCGGGTCTTCGGTGGTAATGCGCTCGAACTCATGACACGCCGGCCACTAGTTCGTTACCTTGACCACTACACACTCACCGAACAACGGTGTCAAGCGAAATCAGGACATCAAAGTCAGCTTGTAACTAACAAGAAACAACGAAACATTGCTATTGGGTTGTGATTTAAAACGGTAAAGTGTTCCATTAATTATCGAATGTGAAAGAACTTTGCACGTTTACTCTTTCCATGAAGGCATTTAAGAATGAATGTCTGCTTTCGGCATCACGCGGACCTTGAATAGGTGAATTCATAGGAATGTGATTGGAGAAGTTTTATCAGTTCGATTAAGGCGAGACCCATATGTTGTGGTGTGCGTTCGCCGGCCGATCAGAGCGAACATTTAGTTACGCTAACGTGCCGCACCGAAGAGTCTTTCCCACGCTCTGTGAGAAGATGCTGCGGGAGGGGATCTTCCAACCCGGGGAGAGGAGGGGCAACAGAATCCACTCGAACGAAAAAAGACTTCAACCACAAAATGGAAACGCTTCGATAAATAGAAAGAGAAGAAACTGACATTAAGTTGAGGAAGTTGGGGCTGACAATGTTATGTTTCTCGATGAATGGAATTATTTATGGAAAGAAATTGTGAAGAAAGTGACAACGACAGTTGTTGAATCCGTGTCTAACAAGTTTTACCTCGTTCAACCAGTTAATATACTGGTTGAGGCCAGGGCATGAGTCATTGCAGGAAGCTGGTGGCACAGTATGATTTATGTTTGTGAAAAGATATACACACAGTTATTGAAGATATCTAAAGGTAAAAATGCCGAAAAAAATTTAATATATAAAAAGAAGAAATTATTAGTGTACACTCAAGATTAATAATTTAATCACACATTTTCTTCCTGCCTTATACCTATTTATTTTCACACAAAAACATTTTGGCAATGTTGTGGTAACAAATACTCCTCCATAAAAAATGCGATATCTATTGTCTGTCTAAGTTCTCACTTTCTGATTATTTTTTGTTATTGAATACATGTCTCAAAATTTCTAAGCAATCATTTTTTGTCTCTTCATAGCTAGCTTTTGTTTTAAATAATATTAAGTTTGATCCAATTGTTTCAGTCATAGATTTTAAGGTTCAAACTAGAACCTTAGACGCACGCGCGCGGTTTTCCCAGTTGAATTATTATTAATAAATATTTATGGTTATACCCTACAAAGGGCAAACATATCAAGGTTTTTTTTCCGTATTTTCTTGTGGCTTATATCATTGGGAAGCTTGATACCCCCCCCCAAATTAAAAATAAAAAAATTAAAATCATTTCAAAACTAATCTACTGTTTTTTTAAATTAGTTTTAAAGATATTTGAAGTTGGTTTCAGTTTCCTTTTAAAGCATTTTCCATTCTTAAACTGAATTAATTAAAAATATTTTTGAGCGCAATCAACTCCTTCAATATGAAATGGTTATTAACTCATATTTTCATTACTAAAATAATTACTGTTTGCTCAGGTTTTAAGTTCATATAGGTTTTTAATAAGAGATTGATTTCAAAGCAAAGCTTTGTATTTACAAATGGAAATTATTTCATTAATTTTTTCCTGTTGAGAAAATGCCGCGGTCAAAACGTTCTCAGGTTGCTGTGAGAAACAATATTTGGAAGAGATGGAATACTATTGAACATGCAGCATCTAAAAATCAGTCCTCAGCTGATACTGCAAATAGATTTTCGAATACAAGTATTATGAATGCAGGTATTGCAGATAAAACTGAATATACATGTTCGTGATGTACGAAATTTTATATTATAGTAAACATTTTTTTTTTGAGAACATTAAATCCTCGTGCACCAAAGTATCACGCGGGGGCTTACAGAAGTAAGCACACATCACAAAGGAATTTAAAGTCATGTGAAGGATTACAATATAAACATCCATGCCTTTTCCAGGATTCGAACCCAAGCCCTACGGCACCGCAATCAGTGTCACTAACCACTATACCGGATGGGCCCCATAGTAAACATATTGTAGTAATATAGTGTAGAGTATTTTAAAGTAGTGCAACAAAAACTCAAACTTGCTAAACTGTGAAAAAAACCTATATTTTATGTACAAACCTAGTGTGGTGCTTAGCTAAGTTGGTATCATAATTATTTTATACATGAATTCCTTGGGTTTCACAACTTTTGTGTAAAAATACACTCCATAACAATAAAACGCCGCACCAAGAACGAGTTATCTAATAGAGACAAAAATTTTTGGTGGGTAGAAAAATTATGTACAGAAAATTATTAAAATTTCAGAAAAATTGAATGATTTATTTCAGTGTTACAAAGTAACGAGCTCAATAAGGTGTTGACCCACTTCTAGCCTGGATGCAAGCTGCCACACGACGTGGCATAGAGTGATAAAACACCCTAATAGTCTCCTGCGATATTTCATGCCAAATTTGTTCCAATTGTCGGGCCAGGTCATCAACATTCCCTGGTAGATGCAGTCGCCTTCCCATCATATCCCAGACATGCTCGATTGGAGAGAGATCTGGCTGGCCAAGGAAGTATTTGACAAGCTGTAAGACGGTTCACAGCAACATATGCCGTATGTGGTCTGATATTATCTTGCTGAAAAATAAGGTCAGGGTCTTGTAAAAGGAACGGTAGCAAAACAGTCCTCAGAATGTTGTCGACGTACCGCTGTGCTGTAAGTGTGCCTCTAATGAAGACCAAAGGATGTCAAAAGAAATTGCACCCCAGACCATAACTCCTCATTGAGGGCCTGTGTGGCGTGCAATAGTGAAAGCAGGGTCGGCATGCTGCCCCGGGCATCCTCAGACACGTCTTCGATGTTCGTCAGGGCACAGTTGGAAGTGGAATTCGTCGCTAAACACTATACATACCCAGTCAGTACGATTCCAACCAAGCACTATTGTAATCTGGCTCGACAGTGTGCAGACATGAGTGGCAGGTGGCGTAGCGGTCGGTACGAGCGCAAATATAGCTCTATCGGCCGTCTGTGAATGGTCATGATGGACACTCATGTGCGGGTCGCCTGTCTGATTGTTGATAACGATGAATCAGGCGCTGTGACAGCTGATCTGACAATCAATCTATCCTCCTGTAGCGAAATAATATATATATAAGCCAGTTACTACCTCCGCACCATGATGATCATTTAGGTGTAGCGGGTAAGTTACTCGGTTTCGGAACAAAGGTCCCGGGTTCTGACCCACCGGATAAGTGAACCACGTCATTTGGTGATCCTAGCTTAACTAAGAAAAGCGAAACCTATGCTAATCTGTCGTGGCGCCATCTACCCGAAAAAAGGGCAACACAGGGGAAAGAAACTCGTCAGATTAACGTGACGCAACTCATCCAACACACACACACAAATGACCGCTCCCATTAACAACTATATCCTTGGTTCACCTGACCAACTCACTGGTAGGGGAGCGTGTAGCGATATAATATATATAAGCCAGTAACTACCTCCACACCATGATGATCATTTTGGTGTAGTGGTTAAGTTACTCGGGTTTGGATCCAAAGGTCCCGGGTTCTGCCCCACCGGATAAGTGCGCCACGTCACTCCCGATCTGTTGTGGACCTAGGTCGACCGCTACCATCATGATACTGAAATCTGCCATTGTCCTGCTAGAATCCGGTGGTGAGGCCTCTTTTCAGCCGTTGAAAGGTATCCTAAATCGCATTGCAACAGAAATTCTGACTGTCAGATTGAGAATCGCTTCTTATAGACACTTGCTGAGTGCACAGTTCCGATGCGCGGTAGGTCCCGCTATTCATTCATTGGACACCAAATTTCAATCATTTGCATGTTCGGCACAAATGCCTTTGCATACAAAATTTCATTACAATCGGACAACTCCTTGGTGCCTTTTTGTTTGTTTGTTATAGAACGTATAATGTTAACATAAGGCTGAATAACCTCTCTGTCGTTGTAACAAATGCTACCAATATTATCAAACAATATTTTGAATTAAAAAAATTCAGTCAGTGTTTTAATATAGAACATATATATATATATATATATATAAGTTGGAAAATAACATATATTAGTGCTTTTCACACGCATTTTAAATTTTGGTTTACGACTTAACAAACTTTAAATGTGTTTTTCTCAGACTATTAATTTTGAAGAAGTATAAGTGATTTCTGCTCCCTGAAGTTTTTTCTTCTGTTTAAGAGTATTGAAATTTTTTGTACATACTCCCAAACATATGTCCTATAATAGTTAGTATGGCTTTGAGATCTCTAGTAATTCTTTTCAAAAATGCTAAATTTAATATTTAAAAAAAAATGTGTTTTTTCTAGGTTTAGCTATAAAAATAATTATGAAAAAATCAACAAGGGAGCAGATCTTTTAAATCCTTTTGCTCCCAATAATCTAAGAAACATAAATCACTTAAAATGACTGAAACTTTTAAAGAAATTAAACATTTTAAAGTGTAAAAGATCTTTAAAAATTCTTAATTTTTTTAAAATTATAAAATGATAGCTGGTCACACTGATTTTTTACTTTCAGAATCAACTTAAGCAATACAACCTGAAAGTAAAACATGAATTATACTTTTACTCGTACTGTCTCCAAAAAAAAAACAAAAAAAAAATCTTTTTTAAAAGTGTACTGTCTAACTTTAACACATTGTTCTATGGACTCATTTTTTTGTAAATATATTTCACGTATCATCCTTTTCAAACACAAATTCTTCATAAACACGCAATGAATATTACTCTCAACTGTTTGTGTAGAGCATACTTGAAGTGTACCTGATTAAGCTTCTGCTTTAAGACCAAAATGTTATCGTAACGTAATTTGAATAGAAAATGATTGAAAAGTTCATTTAATATTTTAATAATTAAATACAGCGCCAGCTTTTCAGGGACCCCCCCCCCCTTCTAGTTGGCATCAACTCGTTGGGTAACTTTATTTAAGCATAAAAAATTTGTAGTTAAAATTTCATACTAGTTTGACACATTTAAAAATAAATAAATAAATCATAGAATGAATTTTAACACAGAATCCCATGGCCTGACAACTGGATAATGTCCGCCTTCTGCTGCTTCATGATTTTTTAACACTTTCTTCGCTCGCGCGATCGCTAGATCTCTCTCCAATAGAGCAGGCGTCTCCAACCATCCCTAAGTTGCGTTCCGATTCGCCAACTCTACGAGTCAATTATCAGCCAGATAATTGCTTGTATCAGGACTAGAGGTGGCCAACACTTTATAGATTTGTTTTTATCTCTGTAATTTTTGATGAAACATTCAATTTTTACTATACATTTTGTTTTCAATACATGTACATCACATCTAATGATTTTCATACTTTTGTTCTCGGTGCTTTGTTTTTATATGACAGAGTGTGTCTCTGTCCATATTTATTATTAAATACTGACAAGCAGTGGTGCACACAAGGAGGGGGGGGGAGTCCAGATACCCCCCCCCCAAATACCTTGATTTATCTTCCGATTGATTATAAACCTATGCATATAGTACTTAAAATTTAATTTTGTGTTTGTTATTAATAATTCATTTTATTAATTAATGCTAATTATTTATACAATAGTTAATATTTTACTGTTTCTTGTTCCCGAAAATCGTCAAATCAAAAGAATATGTTGAGCGGCGTATTGGAGCATGATATGAGAACAGTGGCGCACACAAGGGGGTAATCCTGAAGGTCCGGACCCGCCCCCAACCAAAAAAAAAGCCCTTGATTTTTTTTCAATTGATTATAATTCTATGTGTATAGTACGTAAAAATTAATTAAATATTGGTTTTTACTAATTAATTTTATTAATTAATGTTAGTATTCATTTATTAATTAATTTTTTACTGTTTTGGTTCCCGAAATTCGACAAAATTAAAAAAGAATATGTTGGGCGGCGTATTGAAGCATGGTACGAGAACAGTAAACTTTCGACCTTGGACCCCCCCCCCCAAAATTCCTGCGTGAGCTACTGTGGGCTTTCACCCCCCCCCCCCAAATTCCTGTGAGTGCCACTGCTAACAATGTATTAAGTAACACACATCGAAAAATGCTTTTAAAAGTCACTTTCTCATGTGAAAAACCGAGGTAATGTTAAGAAAGAAGAGACTGTACGTTTTATAAAATATTTATTAAAGAAGCCAAGTTACAATATAAAAAGACCCACATTCATTTTTTTTTGTCTAGTTCATTTCACAGAACTTCATTGGACAATAATATCGCTGGACACAAGCAATTCGTTATTGAAAGGATCTGACTACGAGAACTACGTAATAATACTGCACGGAAACAGTCCCTACAGTGGCATACATCTAAATCAATACTTAGGAACTAAATACAAAAACACAAGACACAAAAATAATAATTTTCAAGCTGAGAAGGTAATAATATATCGATTATAATTTTTGTTATCACTATAACATACTCTCAAGTATAACATGCACTACGCTTTTCATATTTATATATAAAAAAAACAAGGCGTGAGAGCATATAATAAGCAAAAAATGCTTTCACGGGTAAACTAGGGTGTAAAAACATACGAACAAAACATTTTTTTTAAAGTTGTAATAAAAATGGATAAAGATGGCATATGTGGTCCATAGTAAAAAAAAAAAAAAAAAGCAGTTTTTTTTTCAAGTGTTACAAAAAGCATGTTCAACAAACAAAAAGCAATTTAGCTTGCTGAAGAGAAATATCACAAAAATTCACTGGTGGCGAAAACAAAGAGAAACAAGTAATTCGTTACGATGATTGGATTTCACTTAAAAAATTGCTTCATGTTTTCAGATTTTTAAATAAAAAAAATAGAGATTGAAATGTAAAAAAAGTAAATGGTCCAGCCATTTTTTTTTAAAAAAGAAAAGATACTTTCCACTTATCAATGAAAGCAAATAATTTCGAAACCTGTAAGGAATATTCGAATAGAATTCATTTGCATGATTTACGTGTATAAAAATTTTAAATAGAATTTGAACTCTTGTCGAACATTCTTGTAACTTTTTCTTACGGTGTAGGGGAAAAAAACCCACGAAATAAAAAAAAAACACCTACTAGTTCATTCACTTTTAATCATTCACATATAATTTTTTAAAAATGTGTACAACAATAATTAAAAAGACAAATTGAAAATGTTTTCCATTTAATATTTTTTAGAATTTGGTCTCATAAACCCTAATAAATGTTCTAAAAGGAAATAATAATGGAATGCATTTTACTTTTTGTTCCCTCTATGTTTAATGAATTTCATCCGAAATTATCCCCAGTGAAAAAAATTCGAAAATAGAAGCGTTATTTTTATCTAGTTACATAATACTTGGCATTCTCGGACGTCATTTTGATCGGAGAAACGGAACATTTTCTCGCATGTTCTTCTTTTTATAAAAATATTTAGAGAAGGAAAGTGAATGGGGCTATAAGGCCATATCTATCCGTCGTACACAGTCATCATATACTACATATATTCACAAGTATGTAATACTTTGAGCTATAATTTGTTCGATTTATGGATTTTGTTCTACGGTTTTTAAGGCTTCATTTCGAAAGCTGCGTAAGTTAAGTCTTTGTAAATATTGAAAAAATAACACCCTATTCAAATATTAAAATATATCGAAAATCTTTCATTCCAAGCGCAAATGTATAGAATATTATAACTAATTATTCTCAAAAATCATTGAAGAACCTATTTCAATAAATGGTTCGCAATTAATTTTTTCCCTGTTGCCACCAGAGCTTCTGTTATCTTCTGCTATCCAATCAATGGAAGACATAGGAAAAGAAAAGGAAAAAAAAAGACATATTTTTTTTTTAAAAAAAAGAGGATTTCTTTTTTAAAAAAAATCCAAAAAAGAAAAAAAAAGACGGCAATGACTTTTTTTCAGTCTTCTAGAAAATTCCGGACGATTTTCCGCCTGGTGGGTTGCGGAATCTTCTGACCTCTCCATTCATTGGGCTCTCAGGAGAAGAATGTCCATTAGCTGTAAGAAAAAAATAATTCCAATCAATGACAAGAAATCAAATCATTTGGATTCTGAATGAGAAATGCGTCAGCCGCAAATTCCATGCACTCTGCCTGCGCATTTGACCCGATCGATAGAAAGGATTTACGTCACTCCCGTTCTTTTTCTTTCCTAAATTTCTCAGAAATTCTGCTCTAGCGACCTACTTTTCCACTGGGCAATGCCCACTAGAGTTTGCTATTAACTTATCACATTTCCTAAACACGCAACATTTTTGAATTTGTTTTCATTTATTTATTCTCCACCGAAATCTATTTTCTCGGGATTTCTCCTCGGAGCAAGAGAATAAAATTTTATATTTAATTCTCATGCGCATCTTCAGAAATGAGGAAATTTCAGAGAATGTTTGTCTTAATTCTAGGAATCAGTAGCGCACACAAAATTTTTTCAAGAGGGTGTTCATGGTCGAAAGTCCCCCAACTCGTATCATACCTCAAGACAACACCCATCGATTCTTCTGATTTAATCAATTTTTTTACAAAAAACAGTAAAAATAAATTATTGAATTAATAATTAGCATTAACTAATAAAATAAATTGTTAATTACAAGTACTTAATCAAATTTTACGTTATCAGTCTAAAAAAACTCAAGGGCTTTGGGGGGTGTCCGGAGCCCTAGGACACCCCCTCTGTGTGCGCCACTGCTAGGAGTTCTAATATAAATAAATAAAATAAAATAGAAAATAGATATACTTAAATTTTTACCGCTGTATTCAAATTAAAATGAGCATATTTTTAGATTTTATAGTTAACACATTTATATAAATTTATTCCTATTTAAGATTCTTAAAATAATTGCAATAAAGTAATGGACTACTCCTTTTTTATAATATCATATATAAAACAATATGATGAATAAGACCGAATTAATACATGTTTTCACTCAAAATTTTATAAATAAATTGTGTGAAAATGCTTTTCTTTTACTGATCTTACTGTTATTATTACAACCATTAATCTTAGTCGTGTGTGGGTGAGAGTTTAAATACCCATGAACATATTCTGGATAAAAATTGTAAGTTTTACTTTAAGACACTGGCGTGTTCGTTTTCTTTATCTGAAAATAATTACTCATTTTTGTGACCTAATGAATAATATGAATGACGAACTCAAAGTAATTTTTACATATTTGAGGGATAAATCTATATATTACAAATAAAATGGAAATAATATTTTTAAGAACGATCTTCAGTTTTACGATCAATAATTATGGTATATAAAAAAATTGGTAAGCCGAAGTCATATATTAATTTTTCTTTTACAAATAGTATAATTATGAAGTTTCTTTTTTAACATATATTCCTTTAATGAGTGTAAATTAATTTATCGATTCGGTTCAACAGATAGCATAAATTATTTTTCCGTCAATTGTTTATTTATTTTTTAATTAAATTTATGCTATTTTCTCGAATTTCGAGGATCACTTGATTTACTTACTAGTGAACAATAACATGAACTGATATCTTTAAAATTAATATTTAATTAAAAAACAAACAAAAATCATTTTGCTTTCTTCATTTAAACATGCTGAACGAATTTGAACACTACTTTTCTCCATCTGCAAAATGCAGAGAGAGAGAAAATATATATATTTGTAGTGTTTGTATTCGTGGTTTCGATGAAATCGAAATCAGACAATATATATCAACCAGACAATAGCTTATAATAAAAGCTTCCACTGCAATAATTCTTTGTCAGAATCAGGAATTAGTCGCTTATTTTGACGACTCTAACCACGCATTTCTTTAAATTTTAATTAAGATTGACAAATATAATTGGATAGTACATTGGACGTTCAAACGCAGACCAACGTCACAAGATCATACGTAAATCTTACATGCAATAGATATTTAGAATTATTTATGCCTGATTTCGTCAGATATATTTTCTAAAAGAAATTTGGTCCATATTACAACAATGAAAAATGTGAAAAAGAATTATTGCTGCATAAAAGTAAATGTTATATTAAAAATGATTTCTTAACCAATTACTTGACATAATTCAGACATAATTTATATACAGTCAAGTATTCAAGAAAGCAGATTCAAATTGTGTGTGTGCTTAGGAATTTGAAACAATTTCTACGTCGCCTTTTTTGTCTCGAGAGTATAAGCTGTATACTTTTTTAAATTTGACTTGCTTTTTAGCATGCTTTAGGGGCAAAGCAACTCAAAGGTATTGAAATGAATTACTGTTCATTTTCTTTTATATCTTCATACTTTTCATCCATTCGAACACTTTGCATAAGATTAAGTTTGAGAAACAGTTGGATAAATGATTTAAATACTTGATAGTTTTTTCTATAAATTTGAGGATGTTTAAGCACAAAATTGAAACAAAAGGTTGCCAGAGCTCTTTTATAATGTATCTTTTTCATAACTTTTATTAATTAAATTATTTAATAAACAGGAATAGAACTAAAAATCTTACGATTATATTTTGATCATAGAACACTTCATTGCAAAATATCTAATATTACACCCTATTTTAATAAAATGCAATAATACCTTTATGAAAAACGATACTAATAAAATTAATCGCCAAAGATGTAAACATAAACGATTTCTCATATGTTAGGCCCATTGAAATTAAAACACAGATAAAAATTACATTTAAAAGATGTGTGAGGTGTGATTTGTGCTTTATATAATCCTTTGATAGCCAAAGGAGGAGGGGGTGGGGAGTACATACACTGGATGGTGCAATAGGAAAGTAGCCATAAGAAATCTCAAATCCGTAAGCAAAGGAACATTTATATTCTAATTTTGAGAAACGGAGAATTTTAGGAGCGATAGAACGGTTCATGCAGAGAGAAGTAATATGCATGTATTCACCTTCTAATGAATCTTTACTGTAATTGATTGTAGTCGAAAGATCATCAAAATAAAAAATAAAATATCAATTTAAAAATAAGCCTAGTTTAAAATGCCCTTCATAATAATTTTTCCGAGCTAAAAGGCAACAGCCTTTTTCTTTGTGCAGCTTGAAATTCAAATATTGAGCTTACTAACTGCTGCAACTTTATTCCATTAGAAAGAGAGCCTTTGCTCTCTTCGCTCAGGTGAAGAGCAAGTATCTGTTTTCGGCTCCATGTTTACGCGTGAAATATTGATAGTATGCACACACACACACACACACACACACACACACACACACACACACACACACACACACACACAACACACACACACACACACACACACACACACACACACACAGTGAGTAATTATGTAAATAGAAAAATAAACGTAGTCAAATGGAAAATCGCCTCGATTCGATGCCTTGCGTAGCAGTCATCTCAAATTCATCACATAACCTCAACCGTCTTATAGCCGAGTACGTCATGACAAATAAGTACAGTAGAGATGCAATACAGAAATAAAATATTAGCAAAAAATTGATTTACGAGTAAAACTTTGATTTTTGTGTGTGTTATGACCGCGTCGGAATCGATTTCTCAATGACAGAGAGTATCATTATAAATTTAAACACAAATTACTGGGTAAACTTGTGACGGGTGCTTACGCGTTTCACTAACCTTCTCTCAAATTCTTTTAAATTGTATTTATTTTAACCAATACCCGCTGAGAGCTAAAGGTGTGACTTATGCAAACAAGATAGTTTCGGGTTTAGCGAGTTCGAAAGAGATATAAAAGGGAGAAATGAAATGAAGAGAAAAGGATGACTACGTGTTTTGATAGAGGAGTTAACTACGAGATTGATTAAGAAGGTGATTCTAGGAGATTAGTTTAACTAAGTGAAGTTTGTTAGCTGAAGGAAGATTATTGAAAAAGCTTCATTAATTCGGTTCGGACGTAACTGAAGATATCAAGGATTGAAGTCGCTCTGTAGATCCTTCAAGTAGTCAAGAATCCTGTCTTAAAGAGATATCAGGTCTGTGATTTTCCTAAATTAAGTTATAAATGCGTAGTTTGATTGTATGCGTTATCCGCCGGGGTTTCAGTTAGCGTTCCGTCGTTCATAATTGAATTCTGAGCTCACTCCACTGTAATTTGTTGTTCTTAAAGTTTGATTAATATTTGTGTATTTCTATCATAAGGATTAATAAATAATAGTGATTTATTAATTACGTAGTTGTTAATTATGAATACAACATACTCGAATTTAGATAATGTGCAAAGGGGAGTTAATAATCATAGGGGTAGTGAGAGACTACGACAATTGCGCCCAAACGAAATACCGGAATTAAGAGCAGGTGCAGGATTTAGAGTTTTGCCGGAGTTATTTTTTTCGGGTAAAGAAAATGTCTCTGAGTTTATTTCTAATATCGATGACAATATAGCCTACTATGAAATACCAGCGAATCTAGCATGTGCGTATTTAAAAGGTCATTTAATTGGGAGAGCGTTAGACTGGTTTGAGGTAATTGGGTTCGAGTGCGTAAATGAAGAAGCGACTGCATTTGCAACACTTAAAAAGAAATTGTCAGATAGTTTTCCGGTAATACGGAATAATTCAGAGCTAGAAGCTCAGTTTTTTTCATCAAAACAACGGAGAGGTCAAGCCCTGTCAGACTTTATTTTTCAGCTGTTAAAAATACACAATACTTTGGATTTGAATTATGATGAGTCAAAAATTGATTGATCACATAGTAATGCGACTAGAACCCAAAATAATGGATTATTTAGAAGTTCGAAACCCCACAACGAAAGCTCAATTGATAGAGTTGGTAGACCGGTATGAGGAACGTCATAGCTGCAGGGAAAACCAGGGTTCGAGTAATAATTTTGCTAGACGAAGTTGGGATGTGAGTAGGAATCCTGAGGAAAGAAGGAATAATAGAAATTGGAGAGATACTGGGGTCGGAAACAGTCAAAACGATCAAAGAGGACTAGGCAGGGGTGCAAATAATTTTTCTCGTTGTAATTATCAAAATCAGGGATTCGAGGGAGGAAATCGCTACAATCAGCCAAATCAGAGAACAGACCGGTATCAGAACCGTAGGATGGTGGTTAGGAAGGGTCCTAATGATGATTCGGCAAAGCAGAATTGGAGGCATGTTGATTGCAACAGCGAAAGGCAAAGAAATGCCAATTTAAACTTCTAAGCGATCGTGTTGCGGGAGGTAAACGATCGCTAGTTAAGTCAAATCCTCCTATTAGAATTAAAATTAATTCATTGCGATTTTCACCAGTTGAACTTCCGTATGTGCCGATACTTTTGCATGATACATTTCTAAAAGCGCTCTGGGATACAGGTGCGGAAAAGTCATTTATTTCAGAAAAAACGTACCGGTCATATTTTTCTTTCTGTCCTATTAAAAAATCGTTAGCTGAAGTAGTCACAGCTCAAGGGTCACAATGCAGAAATTTAGGCACAGTTGAGTTAAGAATTAAAATAAGAGAATTTTCGAAGTTGTGGAAATTTCATGTGATTGCTGAGATGCAAGATCCATGCATCATAGGTGTTGATTTTATGTCACATGCAGAGATTACTTTTGATTTTGTTAAAAAATCATTAATCATTCCGGATTCGCAAATTGAGAAATTGGCAATTTCGGACGAACCGGTACGGATAGATTTATTAAGGACTAAGTTAAAGGCAGGGCAAAAACAAAAGTTGGCGAAATTTAATGTAGAATGGGAACATCGCCCAGGTACGCAAAATTTAGTGGCTGATATGTTGTCTAGAAACCCGTTAGAAAGTAATGAAGAACCAAAGGTGTCTTGTGCGGTGATTAGATCGTTAGTATTATCGTCTAGAGAACAGTTGAGAGAGGAACAGAGAAATGACCCGGAGCTAGGGCACATTTGGAAAATCCGGACGATAGTTCCATTAATGAATCAATCTGCAGAAATTGGTCCAATGACTTTAAAATCGTTGACGGTTTGCTATATTATGCAAAATATACAACCACACTAGGTGAATTAAGGGTATTTATACCTAAAACATTACGTAAAGATG
This sequence comes from Trichonephila clavata, assembly GCA_019973975.1. Classification (NCBI taxonomy): domain Eukaryota; kingdom Metazoa; phylum Arthropoda; class Arachnida; order Araneae; family Nephilidae; genus Trichonephila; species Trichonephila clavata. Next base: position 125,624 of record BMAO01015617.1, read on the forward strand.
TTATGCGAGAATTTCATGACTCGCCGATGGCAGGTCATTTAGGAAAAAAGAAAACCTACTTGAAATTAAAAGACGCGTGTTATTTCCCGTACATGAGGAAATACATTTATAAATATGTAGCAACCTGCGACCAATGCCAAAAAGTCAATTATAAAAACGGATTACCAGCTGGTCAGTTAATTCCGATAATAACGAATTTTCCGAATGAAATCGTATCTTTAGATTTGTTAGGCCCATACCCTGCAACTAGTCCAGAACGCTATAGATTTATTTTAGTAATTACAGATAATTTTTCTAAATGGGTTGATATAGTTCCCTTAAGGAAAGCTTCGGCTAAAGCAATTGCCAATGCATTTTTTGAGAATTATATTGTGCGTTATGGAGCTCCTGTAAAATTAATTACCGATAACGGCCCCCAAATTATATCCGAAGTTTTTGAGCAAGTATGTCGCAGGTTGCACATAAAACACGTTAAAACTGTGGTATATCGTCCACAAGCTAATCAAACAGAAAGAGTTAATCGCACTCTTTTAAAAATGATTTCGAGTTTTGTCGCGGATAATCACACTAACTGGGATCAATTTCTGCAAGAGTTCGGTTATGCGATTAGGACAGCAGTACATGAGACAACGGGTAAAACACCGGCGGAATTATTTTTAGGTCGAAATTTAATCACCCCTTTTCAGAATTTAGTTATGGTAACTGATGGATCAGATTTAGTTTGTGGGAACATAGAAAGGTTGTTTGAGGAGGCTAGAGTTCATACAAAGCGCCAGCAAGAGAAGTGGGCGAAATATTATAATAAAAAGAGGCGTGAAAATAATGTGAAAGTTGATGATCTAGTATTAGTTCAAACTCACCCGTTAAGTTCAAAATGTAAAAAAATAGTAGGTAAATTTATGCCAAAGTTTGAGGGCCCATATAAAGTTCTGAGTGTAAAAAATAATAATAATTTAGTAATATTAAAATTTGGTAAAATAATAACGGTTAATGTGGACCAGGTGAGAATTTACCATCAAAGAGAAGACAGTGTTGCCGAGTCGGAAAGTGACAATAGTAGTGATCATGGTGCAGTGACATCAGTCAGGTCGGATGATGGGCAGTCGAGATTGGTGCAATCGGAGAGTAGTGGGGGTTGTCGTAAAGGATCGAAATCAGGAAATGTAAATGGTGTAGAGATATAGTTACGAATAGACGCGATGGAGTGGAGGTGAGAAAAAAACGTGGACGGACGGAATCTGCTGTTTCTTCGGGGGGGGGGGGTGTATATAATTTCAGGAAAAAAAGACCTTTCTGGACTGAAAGAGAGAAAAGAGGAAGGCCAGACTCTTGGAGGGAAAACGTACAAAAGAAGAAGAGACCAGAGGCCCAGGTAGCTCGAGAAAAAAGAAAGATTTCCTCGTCAATGCCCTCTCGCCCCTCCAGAAAGCGGTATAGAAAGGTGGAAGAAAATAGTTCTGAAAGAGCAGTCCCAGGACCATCCCACAGATTCAAGTACAACAGACCTCATCAGGAAAGGAGCTGTCCATACAATCTTCGGAGCCGACGTCGAGCGGACAACAGCCAAGTTCCAGTTCTCACAAAGGAAAACAACGCCTCAGCAGGAGCATATCAACTTCAACGGCTCGATGGAAGAGGAGACCCAGAAGGTTGGAGCGCAGAGTGGACAACCCTAGGACAAGGTCATCCAGCACAGAGGCCATGGTTGGAGACAAAGCCTATGCAGATTGGATCTAAAGACTAGCCAGGTTGTATAATTCTAATTTGTTTATTTTTTTCCTCTGACAGACAGTTCGGAGTATTTTCCATGTGGGCTAGTCTATTTTTTTTGTAAAATTAGCGTACAAAAGCGTCACTGAGTTGTGTGCATTTTCATATCGGTTGAAAAGACTTTTGTATTTAATTTTTTCCAAATTGTGGAAAAACACTTGTTGAATTGCAATTGTTTTGCTACACATTAAAGACGAGGCTTTATATGTGAGATTACTTGTATTGTTTGTTGTAATATATTCTATGTAAAAAATGTATATATTTTTGTGTGTAATTATTAAGATGTATAAGTAGTATCTGGTTTCTGGGCGCGGCGTAATTAGGAATACTAACAAAAAACATTCACAGCGCAGCGCGATTGATTGGGAATTTTTGAAAATGAAACCAGATAAAGATTATTTTGTTATGAAACTATATATATATAATATAATGTATGCCATATTTTATGTCAATAAGGAAGTTGTATAAAAGTTCTGTGCATTTAATATCATGTTTTAGAAAAAATTGACAAGGTTTCCTTTCAGGGCAGCAGTCCCTGAACATAGTGATGCGATGAAAACTTTGATGTCGTGAGAAGATATTAATGTAAAATTTTCTATATATTAGCACTTAAGTAAAGTGCATGATCAGGGTTTTTTCCTGGAAAGGTTTTCCCCTGATCTTCGCCCGAATGGGATGCACTGTAGGGATTCTATTTATTGTACAAGTTCAATAAATTAGAGTGGAGTACCCCTTTTGAGTAATCATTTCTGTGTGCTAGTTTAATTAAAGTTTCTAACTTAGAGAGTTAAAATTTTCGGCAAATCTGATGTTTTTAGGCATTCTAAGGTTCGTGAGTTAAAACTTTCTACAAGTTCAGTATTTTCAGGCATTATAAAGTTCGTGAGTTAACTTTCTACAAGTTCAGCATTTTCAGGCATTATAAAGTTCGTGAGTTAAAGTTCAGTATTTTTAGGCATTCTAGAGTAGTTAAAATTTTGTGCAGGTTCAGTGTTTTTCAGATGTTAGGTAAATTAAGCGAGTTCTTGCAGGTCGTTTAGACCTTCAATAAGTCACGCTTTTTTTCTCGGAGGGGGGTTGTGACGGGTGCTTACGCGTTTCACTAACCTTCTCTCAAATTCTTTTAAATTGTATTTATTTTAACCAATCCCCGCTGAGAGCTAAAAGTGTGACTTATGCAAACAAGATAGTTTCGGGTTTAGCGAGTTCGAAAGAGATATAAAAGGGAGAAATGAAATGAAGAGAAAAGGATGACTACGTGTTTTGATAGAGGAGTTAACTACGAGATTGATTAAGAAGGTGATTCTAGGAGATTAGTTTAACTAAGTGAAGTTTGTTAGCTGAAGGAAGATTATTGAAAAAGCTTCATTAATTCGGTTCGGACGTAACTGAAGATATCAAGGATTGAAGTCGCTCTGTAGATCCTTCAAGTAGTCAAGAATCCTGTCTTAAAGAGATATCAGGTCTGTGATTTTCCTAAATTAAGTTATAAATGCGTAGTTTGATTGTATGCGTTATCCGCCGGGGTTTCAGTTAGCGTTCCGTCGTTCATAATTGAATTCTGAGCTCACTCCACTGTAATTTGTTGTTCTTAAAGTTTGATTAATATTTGTGTATTTCTATCATAAGGATTAATAAATAATAGTGATTTATTAATTACGTAGTTGTTAATTATGAATACAACATACTCGAATTTAGATAATGTGCAAAGGGGAGTTAATAATCATAGGGGTAGTGAGAGACTACGACAAACTCAACTATTTAAAATGGCGGATTAGTGGTAGTGCGCCCGCATTTTATGCCCAAGACTATGAGTTTGATCCCAGCAGCAGTCGATATATTTTCTGGATGCGAAAATCGTAGGCACGCATGTCGTATGATTATGTGGCATGTAAAATTTCAACCATTCATCAATTTGTTTCAGATACTCTCGTTAAAATTAAAGCATGGCAACATTTAGCGTCAGACGACTAAAGAATAACTTGCATTAAAATGTCAAGCATCAAAAATTTGGTAGCGGGAGTTCCCAAGATGGTGCCACCATTGAAATGGCTCTCATACTTGGGGACTTGCCGTATTTACAAAGGCTTAGATGACAAAATGCAATTCATTTGAGAGGGAAAAAAACTTCTTAAAATATTTTTTTACAGTGGAACATAATTAAAATGTTTTCTATATTTTAACTTCTCATCGAAGATTAGAATTCCTTAGTACTTGTTACGACCCGCATGTGCAGGAGGGCGCTAGTAGTACTCTTTGCTTACATTTTTATTCAGTATGCCTGTAGACTGTGACCACGGAGCATGACAAACCAACCGTCGCTCAATAAACAAATCATTCAAAGATACTCTCTTTGTTTGAGTAGATAAATAATACATAAGTAGGGCCGTGGGTAGCCTAGTAGTTAGAGAATCGGACGCTAGACCGGAAGGTCTGGGTTCGATGCCTGATGTCACCAAATACCCTCCGAGTACACACGGAGTACGTGCTTGTTAAATCAGTGGGTCTGAAAGTCTTAATGGAGGTCGTAGAAGCTGTCGCGATCTATCGTGTATGAACCGAGCCAAATCGTACTGTCATTTATTTGCACGGTGCTCAAAGTCAAAAGTTAACGACAGGCGTACACCTAGCCCTTTGCCACGATGAATTTCGTGGGCCTCGATCTGACACCGTCAGACAGGTGGTATTAGAAACAACAACCAGTAATACATAACTCAAAGTCTTCTAAACCGTTTAATATATACATTTATAGAAATCCCATTTATAGTACTTTTAGAAACATTTGAGTATTCTTTTCGGGTACAGATAGGTTTCTGAACTCCAAAAGAAACTTCCGAACAGGGTCTACTTACTGTATCCATTGGAGTATCCGTTAGTGGGGGTTCCCCCATTTGAGCTTCCGTTGGGGGTTCCGCCATTTGAAGTTCCGTTGGGTGATCCACCATTTGAAGTTCCGTTGGGGGATTTACCGTTCTCTAGGAAGGGGGCGCCCGTGATGGGGTTGATGCAGGGGCGACGGGCTGCAAAGGGAAAAAAAATATTCCCATAAGAAAAACTGAGAACACTTTAAAATACTGTATATATATTCCCTTTCTCTTGCATCATACAGAAAATTATCTGGGAATTTATACTTTATATTAATTGATAGATACAGATTTTCTTAATTTTTATAATATAGACTCTATAAGAATTCAAAATTGGTTTCGTGTAGTGTAATTAATATTCATGGATTAGTGTGATAAAATTTCTTTTAGTGGTATCATTCGAAACTCTAAACCATCATTTCCATGTTCTAAAGAAAATAACGTTATCCATCAGGATTTGTATGTTGTAAGCTCAGTGGTCATGACCACAAGCTCGTGACGGGTGTGTCATGGATTCGAACCCCAGTACCTTCGGGGTTTGTGTAAATCCTTTCTTTTTCACTTGCAAGGATTAGTCTAATTTATGAAATGGATGCAGCAGATGCTTTGAAAAAATGCCTCTGCTGCACACATTGACTTGAATACAAGTGACAGAAAAGTATACAATAACATAGCAAGATGTAAAGTAAAAAAAAAAAGGAACCATATCAGAAGATAACAGTTTTTTGATTATCTGGGTATCTTTTTAGAGGAAATGAAAAGTTATGGAAAATTTTCAATACATACCAGGATTGTGAAAAGTTGTTTTATAATTGTTATATTGAACTGAACTTAGTGGCGCAACAGCACATGAGGCTAAAGCCTACTGGGCCTATCTCGGTTTACGTGACCTTAGGCGCTGGGATACACGAGCAAATATTTCGGTCAAGTGGTCAGTCTGACGCAAGTGTGATACACTACCACTCAGCCACTTGGGTTCCTTAAAATTATTATATTACAGATATAAAATGTTTTTGACAAATACCATAGAAAGAGAGCAAGCGTGTGTTACAATTGCATTTTACCAATACATCATACAGATTTGGAAAATTACTGGATAGAAAGATTGTAATGACATATTACCAATGTAGTAGTTGTTGGCAATTGCCCTAGACTGAGTTAGAATGATAATTACTACAAGGGGTGATCAAATGAAAAGGTACGAAACGACATAAAAATGAAACAGTTAAATGTTTGCATATTCCGCCAAGGGAGAATGTAGCAAGACATCTCGGGATGCCATTGGAGACTTTGACTGGGATCGGATCATGCGCGGGTGCCCGCAAGCGCAGGAGAGAGCAAAGGCTCTTATAAAAAGCGGCGTCCAAATGATGCGAGCACAGAATTACTCGAGCACAGAAAAAGCATTAACTCCGATGTGTACTGTGAGACACTCCGACGCCTACGCAGGTCCATCAAGAACAAAAGACCGGGGGTGCTCACGGAGGGTGTGGTACTGCTCCATGATAACGCGCGTCCACACGTCTCCAGAGTCACACAAATGGAACTGGACAAGCTCCAATGGGAGACGTTGGACCATCCGTCCTACAGTCCGGAAATGTCACCCTGCGATTTCCATGTGTTTGGTCCACTGAAGAAACACCTGAAAGGAAAGCGCTTCAACTCGGACGACGTACTCAAGGACACTGTGAAGGACTGGGTCTCGTCACAGCCACAGGAATTCTGGGAACAAGGAATCCTGCGGCTTGTTCATCAGTGGGATCGTTGTGCTCAGGCCTATGGTGTATATTTTGAATAAAGTCTATATTTGTACCCACCGTGTCGTTTCGTACCTTTTCGTTTGATCACCCCTTGTATATTACTAATAAAGCGTAGAGTTGCTGAATATTATCATATAGCATAGTGGCTCCCAAAGTGGTCCCTATAGACTCCTGTGGGTCCCTGATATCCTTCAGGAGGTCCATGGAAAATAAAATTGTTTTGGGGGTCTTTGAACAACCTCAGCGGGTTCACGTAAGATTTTATATATAAGGTAATAAAATTGTGATCCAATCTTATTATTATGAAAAGTACAAGGAAATGCAGATCTGAACCAAATTTTGAAGATATTCTTAACTTGAATATTCTCATCAGGGTGTAGAACCATTTTGTGAGTGGACAAACTCAGATCCCAAACACAGATGAATCCGTACTAATACAGGAGCAGATGACCCAGGAACTTAATGAGCTAAAAAAATGAGAGGAAAACCAATGTTTAAACAAGGATGCCATAAAATCTGGTTTTTTAAAAACAGATCCCAATTATGTATCCTGAAGTTGTGGTTTATTGAAAAAAATTGTCAACTGCTTTCCCATCTTTCTATTTGGTAGAACGTGGATTCAGTTCCGTTATAAACATCATTAAAAAAAAACCAAAAAAAAAAAAAAACAGAAATTATAGTTTTTGTGAGGATTTCTGGTTGTCACTCATAAACATCGCCTGACATATGAATACATTCATAACCTCTCTTCAACTTAATCGAAGACATTAATTACTTTAATTTTATTTTAAGCCAAAGTTATTTTTGTTGAAGTATTTATCGATTTTTTTAAATCTGTAATTTTTATACAATGCATTTATGTTTTAGCGTCTTCACTTGGGGGTCCGTGGGCATGTTTTGACTATAAAAAGGGGTCCATGGGTCATGGGAACCCCTAAAATAGCATAAAGATAAAAATGAAGACGAAATTCTCACCAGGTGTGGTCTTGTGTGGCTTAGAGTCGGTGACTTCTTCTTCAAAAATGGATGACCTCTGCCTGTTGACCACTCTTCTGGGAGTTAATTCTTCCGAATCGCTACCAAACAAACGGTTCTGGGTGTCCAACAGCTTGGCGGGAGTACCGGGAGACGGGGAATGGCCGTTTTGGGGAGACTCTGGACTGAAAATGGTGGACTGCATGTAGTTCTTGGTCTTGCGGGGAGTCACCTGATCGGCGGAGTGGTTAGGGCTGAAGATATCGCTGCATTCGCCACCAGGAGGCTTCACGATTCTAAAAAAGATTTTAAAAGTTAGAGTGCTTTTTTTAGAAATTTTTTTATGCATCCGGTCTAAAATTAGCATTGATATTAACAATTTAATGTAATATGGTATTCATTTCATTCTAGAATTGTTACGAAACGTTATGTAATAAAATTAGTAAAATCGTATCAAATCCAATACGATTGAAGTAAGCAACGTTCTTTTTGAATTTTCAGATCAAAAGTTTTGTTTTGTAAATGGGGTACTACTAGCTCATTATATAAACTACATCTTTAACTGAAATACAGGATGAAGAATTGATAAATTTCATGTGTGTGTAATTTTATGCTTTCATTTTAATCAGTGGTTAAGCCTCTCAGTGGCGTATGAAAATGAATATAATATAATGGGATTCATATTTCCGGATATTGTTAACTTTTTTGATAAAAAAAGGGATTACAACCCGTCAAATCATAAGAACATTTGCAATAAAAAACAATTTATTTATTTCTAACAGTAAAAAAGGGAATTAATATATATCGCCATCTGAAAATTGTCTCAAAATAATCAACCTACTGAGTATTAGATACATAAACGTACTATAAAAAGGTTACTTTAAAATGCCCATTCAGCATTTTCCCAATGGGCAATACCGATTTTAAAAAAAATTCCCCACAACAGTATCAACTTTCAATAAAAGTGTATTACAATGCAACAAAATATATTTTATAAAGTGGATTTTAATAAAAAGGGAAATCTAGAAGAAAATAAACACGTTGCTTGACAAAGTTTTCAAAAGAATAAAGTTATTGTTTTCCGCAACCATGTTTAATTCATTGGCTACATTTTCAGTCAACACAGGCTTTAATTCTTTTTTGAGACAAAATTCTAAAAACAACTTTTGTACATTATTCTTGCAATTTCCTCTGCGTTGTCTCACTTTCACTCCTCACTGAGAAAAACTCGTTTGTCGGAGACCGCGTGAACGATAACAACAGGATAGAACAAAATAAAAATTCTTCTTGTGTTTCCCGAGCGTACTTTCAGGTCACCCACCTCGCGTTCTTGAAGCACGTGTTCGCTCCCTTTATCGATTCAAACGACGGGCCGCCCTCACTTGTCGTCACGATACAATGGTGACACTTATTATTAAAAACAAACATCTTTCTTCTTTTTTTTCCACTCTCATTTACGAAAAGATAAGCGGGATGGAAACCCACCCCTCTCCGCAAGAAAGAATATCCACAAGCGCGAGTCTATAAACGCTCACGAATGTACTTGTTCATTTGTTCATTCGATAATCGGCTGCCCGATCAACATCATTACTCAATCATTAAATACAAATTGTGAACATTCACGACCTGGTTCGTTTTCGCAAAATGAACTATATCAGCGGAAATTTAATCAGAGATCTCAGAGCAAACAGTAAGTAATAGCAACGTTTGTTCAAGCAAAGGGTCGTTTTATTTTAACAAGACGACGACGTCGTCCGCCGGTCAACTTAAGTATCTATCATTTTTTGTCACTATGATAACATCTGGACAAACAAGTCGCATCAGTTCAAAGGAACGAGTCCAAATATGAACGAATACAATAGTAAAAAGGGACAATGAACGTTCATATGACAATTAAGGTCGCAAGATGGGTAAATCTTTTTAGTAATATATCTGTTGATTATAATATATAGAATGTCTTTTACGCTGATGTTTACTTCAATCGAAATACAAACGATAGTCGTTCAAATTTGTGTAAAAAAAATTCTCGCATTCAGACACATCACATCCACCTTACACTCATTTCCTTCAAATACCCCTTAGGTTGCAATACAGTTCTCCTACATGGAGTCTCTTACAGTCAAGAGCTTTTGTAGTTGTTTGTTGATCCAGTGCATTGAGGGTGATGCTTTCTCTGGAATGAAATCTGGTTCCTTTTTTTCTTATCTCTGGGTATTACTAAGCTTCACACAAAAATTAATGGTTGGAAATTGTTCCAAGTTTTTCCATCATCTGTCATTAATGAAAAACTGGCGACGTCTGTAGGTAAGAAAAAACTAACGCCAGCACATTTGAGCACTTACATGTGTGGCCCACACCATACCGTCCCAGTTTCATTTGTTTATACATAAAAAAATTAAGGTAAGATTTCTTTTTGAAGTTAAAAGCTTTTTTTTAAGCAACACATCTCAGTTTGAAGACATGAAAGGGAGGAATGTTTTTATTACATACGATAGAACATTATCCTTGCCTAAATCACAAGTCTGAGGTTTATTTTAACAGATTTTGTAATACGTTAAAAATAAATCCCTTTAGTTAAGATTATTATTTAAAAAGTCGAGTACAACTCAATTATATTCCAAAAGAAATAATTTTTTTCTTACATCAGACAGTAAGTTCCAAATAGAAAAAATGTCTTGCGTAAAGGTATAGAACTAAAAACCAACAAATATAACACAATGTGATGAGACTTTTTGAAATGATCCAGAAAATACAGAGATCAAGTCAAAGACCAACTCACCTCCCCCATTTAAGTCAATTTAACCAAAAGTCATAATTTGATAAGAAAACTTTTAGTTTTTGTTTATACAGACCCGGCATGAGCATACTCAATGAGCGATTTTCATCAGTCTGAGAAGAACAGAAAATCCCATCTGGGCATGAAATTTGCTTTAACGGACAATGACTTTTCTCTGCAGTCCATGAAAGACGACCATTTGGTGATTCTTAACTTTCAGTGAAAACTTTGGATTCTCCTTCCTTCGGTTTAATTTACTTCTTGAACGTTTCATGTGTCGGCATCTAAAGTCACCCTCTTTATCGAATTCGCCGACAGCGCTGGCTTTTGTCGGTGCAAAATTGTTCAAGTGTCGATAAACAATGGCGATGCTTGTTAGCACGAGTTTTTCCCTATCGAAAACCTTCAAGTGGCCGCAGCAGGTCCACCAGCCCCTAATTGTGGATCCTAGGGCATTCCGCCACACCATCACGAGGACGCTGATTCACTGCCTTCCAATCCCGACATCACTCAACGTCGCAATTAAAGAGCGGGCGGTGATGTCACCCCGCGTTCGAATTCCCTCATCCAGTTCCTATCGCCTCTCGGTGACTCACTCTGTTCCTTATGTCGTAAAAATTTTCCATATCGTTTGGTGCTTTTTTTCTTTTTTGCAATTGCTCTCACCCTGCCTTTCCACTCGAGGAGGATGACTTTGCGGAAAGTCGTTTGCTGACCCTGGATTTAAAAGACAGGGGAGGACGGAGGGAATGCACTTCCTCCCCTTAAAAGAGAAAACATTTTCCCAGGGCTTCTCTAGGGGTTTTGCGGGAACTAATCCCTCGACAAGGTCTCTCCTTTCCTAGATGCAGAGCAGGTGCACCTAAGCGATGCAGAGAAATGGTTCGGAAAGAGAGAGGGAGGGGTACAAGGGGGAGTGACACAGTGAAAGCGAAGGGGTGCCGAGAGACAAAATAACAGTTGCGGAAATAGCTGTACTCGGTGACTTCGTAATGTTTACACTGAAGATTCCCGGACACGACAGAAAAGTGACTGGGGTTATATTTTAGAGAAATTGTCGTTCCCAGACTTTCACATAGACGGAATGTGTATGTTGCCATTTACAGTTTCAATAGCTTAGAAATTTGAAAAGTACAAGCATTATTTGCAAGCCATTGCAAAAAAGTTTATTTCTTCTGACATGAAAATGAGTTATTTTTTTCATAATTATATATTATTTTGTGTAATTTTCTTCTTTTTTTGGTTCTATATAATAATTATTTCATGTCATTTTTTTAAAAAAAATTATACTATGATGTGAAACGAACAACAACAAAATAAAAAAAACTTTTATATTTCTGTAAAATATTGATTATCAAAGGGAAAATAAAGCCCATTCAGCTATGAATAATAAAATAGAGATGGAAATCAGACTGGAATGAGAAATACATTAACACTCTTTTTTTAGAATACATTCTGAAATAGGGAGAAAAATGCATCAGACTTGGCATAGAAACTCCAGATTACTTTAAACAATGTTTATGTAATATCCAAATATTGAATCCAATTTTCTCCCAAATTAAAAAACAACACATTGAATGATCCCCAAAAAATTTCACAGCAAGAATTCATCACGACAAAAACATTGCAGTTCTTATTTTCCAACAAAGAACGGCTGCATTTCACTTTGAACTCTAATTTGCGGCTCCAATCTTCATTTACTATTCCATAACAAATTACTTAACCTTTTGCACTTTTCTTTCTTACGAATAATTTAGGTAGCAGCGGGAAAATGTGACTGTGACCATCAAAAACAATGAAAAACCAGTGGACATACATTTCCCGCTTTTTTGGGTCAAGTTCAACAGTCAAAGTTTTAAACAACGCGTGGGCCATGGAACGGGTTGAGAGATAAATAAAAAAGAAATAGTCTGCCTGCGAGCGATGCTTAAGTTTTTTTGCGGTCGTTGGCTCTCGCTTTAAATTAATGCCTTGAAGTTTATTATATCTTTTTACATTCCTACCAGACACGATGATGATAGAGGTTATAGTTGCGAGTTCAGTGTTGAGGACTGTTTAGAGTCGCTCTTTACTAATCCTAACTCTAGGAGAAGAGCCTCATAAACTTTAATTTTCCCTTCCGAGAGCGATAATTTGGTCCAATTAGAAGTGAAGAGACTCGAAACGAAATGAAGAACAGAAAAAGTGTAACAAGAGATTACGGCATTATACGAAATGCAATAAAACAAAAGAAGTGTTTTGAGTGGAAAATGACGATGCTAATCTAGAAAATAAGTTACCAACGAGAGCAGATAAAGTTGATTTATAAAACAAGTTAAATGAAAGAGATTTCTCGGGTGGACCGAATACTTAATTTTATGAACTGGGTCGTTGGAAATAGATGGAAATTACATAAATATTCTTGCAGTTCAGAGGAAATTTATTATTTGTTGCAAAAGATTCGTGATTCAGAGTCACGATGGGAAAGAACAGTAATAGGTTTGGGTAAGAAAATTATATAGTAAATATAAAATATTTTAATAATAGTTTAAGTTGTTTTACTTAATGCTTTTTTGCTTTAATACTTTTGTGGAAGAATAATTAGAATTTTTGATGAATAGTTTTATCGAAAATAATGGCTAGGTTAGTCAAGAAAATTTTTCGACAATTTTGAAGCATTGATATATAGAGAGATCTCCATTTAAATTTTCTTTCGAGTGATTTTCTTTAATTTATGATAGCCTTGAATAGTGGCGCAAACAAGGAGGGGGAGGGGTCTCCGGGTCTGGAAAGCCTTTGATTTTTCTTCCGATTGATTATAATCCTATGTATATAGTACGTAAAATTTAATTTTGTATTTGTTATTAACAATTATTTTTATTAAATAATGCTAATTATCAATTCAATACTTAATTTTTTATAGTGTTTCGTCCCCGAAAATCGGCCAAATCAAAAGAATATGTTGGGTGGCGTATTGGAGCATGACATAAGAATGATAGACCCTGGACGCCTTCTCCCTTGAAAAATTCCTTTGTGCGCCTCTAGTCTTGAACAATCAGTTAGATATAGTTAAAACATCAAGGTATCTCAAGTACCTATTGCGACATGGTTGTTAATTCTGATGGTTGTGTTATCAGATTAAGACGTTTGACTTCTCTCTTAAAGACTACCTGCTGTTTAAAATTAATGAATGTTATAATTATATAATACATGTTGTATCAAAGGTTTCAAATGTAAGTTTTTAAATATTCAGAGTTGAAGTTTGACTTAAGTAATAAGGATGCCGGCTATTCAATTGAAATGAATTCTCCAACTCCGGAAAATATTTAAGAGGAGCCTATCTTTCGGAACACATTTTATCTCGGGCACCCTCAACAGTTTATTTACATCTGGTTGCGGCAACTTCCTCTGCAACGGATCGAAGAGCGAGATGATGTCCTTCAATCGATAGACCCGTCTTCCTACGTGGGGCACTTCTTCCTCAGGGTGTCATAAATTGGAATCACTCGTTCTCCGCACTGCCGTTAGAAATGAAAGGACGGTAGAAAATCAGACAGATAGGCGCGGTCTCAATGAAGATAGAGTTCAGAAGGATCGGCTGTATTCTGCAAATAGTCATTTGGAAAAAGAATAAGAGTACTACATAAAGTCTACCTTCGCGCTTTGTTGAAGAAAAAGGCCGGAATTTTTTTCTTTCTGGACTTACAACCTAGTCCTGTTCCTGCTAAATGGTCAAAAGTCAAATTTCAGTTTTACAACACCATTTTCATTTCGATGGGGTTTTTTTAATCAAATACTTATAAAAAAAATTTTTTACAACATTTGTTCATAATGCGATAAACACATTTTTTGTAATCTGTACGTATTATTGTTCTTCCAAACTTTCTTTACTTACTCTTTATGGGAGTGTAAATCGCATAGGTCGCATGAGAAGGTGGAAAATTTTTTTGGATTTGCTGTCTCATAAAGTGCAACATATTTCATTATTACTCAATTATGTAGAAATGTGTGTGCGGTAAATCTAAAATTATTTCATGATTAGTATTTGTTTATGATTGGTGTTGTAGCAAACGATTAATTTTATACCTTTTGTAATCTGACAATGTGTAATATTATCTTTGGTAATCTGGCAATATTTGCAATATATTTAGTTGAGTGGAAAGAATAAAGTTGCCGATTGATTCTATGAAAACGCTTGGAGTATTAATTTTAAGTAAAACACGTTAGATACTTTGCAAATTGTGAATTTTGAAGCTTAAGAAATCGGGTAGATTTCTAGAAAGCACGCAACAGAATGAGTGAGTGAATATTAACGTCACCCTATTCGTCTACACGAGGGCTTTCGGTGATGGACCTCGTAATTTTGAACCATCTGAGTGACAAGGACGACACCTGAGCTGGTACCCTCTCTCCTAGCGTCCATACCACACCAACGAGGGGATATTTAAGCCTCGACATATTTAACGCGCATCGGCCCCTCTGCACGGTGGATCTTTAGTGGTACTAGGCTGGAATTCCTGACATGCCAGCAATAGCCTTGACCACTAGGCTACCGCGGCCACTTGTATGTACCGTAAGCAGAGATATATGCACTAGATTAAGCTTTGAATTTTATTTTTATTTGTACTGCTAACAGATGCAAAGCTAAGAAACATAATACAAGTAGACCTTTGCTATTAATACAAAAATTATTTCCATTTTATTATACATTGATTACGCCATTTTTGCTTTACGTAAAACACAATGCATGAAGTCCAAAATCAGTAATGCATATTGGTAAAGAATTTAAATATTTTATGGAACTGACATTCTATTGCATAAACATTTTCTTTTTAAATATGAACTGAGTTTTAAAAACTGAAAGGGGACGAATCAGTGAGTCATTATGAGTCGTCAGACGTTAACAGATGGAAAACTACTGACTCGAATTCGAGTGGCGCATCACTAACCTGGCATTCGAAATTCCCATAAAAGAGCTGAATCATGTCACAACTTCTGAGCGATCTGTCATCAAGAGCCCATCGAATTATTCAAAACTGAAACAATGCCCCAGGCTACTTTTTTCTTTAAAAAACACTCCATTTACTTTTCATATAGGAGCTTCATCCGTAAAGATCTAGTTAAGGAATTTTAATCTCCATAAGAAATATTTAAACTCATTCAAATGTCTGCGTTCTACTGAGATAACAAAATCCGAATTAAAAACTCTTATCATTCATAATTGCCATTTTTTTTCTTCTAGAAAAGAACGTTTTATCATTTATATCTTACTTGTTTTTAAATTTCTGGACTTGATTTAAGTACTTATATGGTATTGAGGCATTCAGGGTGTTGCACAATTGATGAAGGTACATCTTGTTGATTACAAGTCCATGTTTATTCAGTTACGTAAAAAAACACACACACACACATGACACAAAAGCATAACACACGCGATTTACAGAACGTTCTCAAAAGTATTCTTTATTCTCACCTGAGATCTCAACCCTTTGTAGTTTTGGACAACCGGAAGTTGTTAGAATCATATGATTTCCGGTAAAGGCTTTTCTGATGGGCCCGAATTCATGGGGTATGCAGGATTACACATTCCCGTTTTAAAAACGCAAATGTTTCTGTTTGGGAAGATAAAGTTGTGGTTACTTCCCATTATGCGGGTAAAATAAAAATTAATTATCCCGCGAGAAGTCTTGGACGGCTGAAGATTATTGTGAATTAAAATCCCTCAATAGAAAATTTAAGTAATTTTAACTACATTTATATCGTTAAAATGATCAGTTAATTGTTTTTATATTAATGTAATCATCATTACTATCAGTGAAAGGATTGTTTATTTAAAAATTGTCTTGTTTTTATTGCACAAACAGGGATTAAAATGGGGAATGATGAGACATGAAATGATTATTTTTACGCTTGTTCCAATATTGCCCACTAAGTTTAGAGAAACTAAATAATGCTGCAACATATATTTCAGGAACAGTAATACATAATTAAAACTGAACACATCATAAATTTGCTTAGATAGGAAGGGAAAAAAAAGGAATATTTAAAATACAGTAGAATCTGTATTTGTGTGGTTCTTTTTTATGCGATTTGTTTTGTGCTATTTTATTTTTGGAGCATTTTTTATGCGGTATAGAATTTCAACGGCTTTGGCGCCACTGAAATGTTTTCTATCAATGTACCAGTGGCGATGGAGAATGTTAGGGCGTTCCTGCAAAGTCAGGTTTTGCCTTTAATATTTTATAGTAGTTGGGGGTGAATGACCAGAGTGCCTAGCTCTTTCGAGCTTTAACCTCCCATCATTAGGATTTTGAATAACTGTAATGTTATGACACTTGCCCTTTTTTAATATTTTATAATTTGGGTAGATACGTACTTGGTGTAAGAAAGTCCTTGGCTCCCCCTAGAGTCCTGATGTATGTTACGCCACTGCAATGTACATATATACACTTCAAGACGCTCTGTTCATTTGTTATAAACAGTTTCCCAACAATGCACGTTCACTCGCTTTTTCTCAACGCGCCAAGAGCTCACGCTTGATTGAAGATGAAACTTTCATTGACAGTGACATTATCAATAATTTTGATAGATGATGAAGACAGACAAGAAGAAACGGATTCCTTGAGAGCAAATAAAATATATGCGGGGATCCAGCTTTCCAACAAATTTGGAAAACATTTTCTTAAAATAAATATAAATTTTCAAAGGAGTGTAGCGGTTCCTATATGAGCCAGTAACAGCCTCCTGACAGAGGTGATCACTTTTGTCTAGTGGTCATGTTACTTGGTTTCGGATCCATAGATCGCGGGTTGTAATTTCCGACAGGAGTAGGAAATTTCAAAAAGAGCTTCGATCATGCATATCTGGCTATCGTGGCATTTACAAGCAACTGATCAACCGACCTTCGTCACAAAAGCTTATCTCTTACTTTATGGTGTCAAAAAATAAATCAATTGAAATTGTATCTTCAAGTGACGAAAGCGATTTTGAACCTTTTCATCACAGGATGATGAGCGCTTCGGATTACGATGAGTGGGAGTGAATTTTGTATGAGCATTTTGAAAATTTCTCCATGAATACAATGAGAAACTGAATGTTTCCATGTGTAATTTAATTATTTATTTTGTTAAGGAAATACTCTCTGATGAATTTCGTAAATAACAGGCACATTTTCTAAGTGCGACTTACTTATGCGGTCCCTCTCCACCGCATAAAAGAATTCTATATTATTTAGATGAATTTGTTTGTTATATGTAAGAATTTATGAAATTTTCGAATATTTTTTAGTGCGGTTTTTTTATGTGGTCTCTATCTACCGCACAAAAACAGGTTTAGCCGTATGTTTTAAAGACTGGAGTGAAGAGAATAGGGGGGGGGGAGGAAAAGGTCCAGGGAACACTTGTGAGGTGAAATGGAACAATGAACATATGGATGGCATTCTAGAATTCTCAGACATGAGTGTGACGCACCCATCTGCCACCTGTGTTTCTCGGAATGCATGAATTCACAAACGACATTTCTCTCTCTCTCTATAGGCAGATGCCGTGCATTGTTTTTCAGTCTTCGGTATTTTCATTTTTCCCATCTCAACTCTTGTTTCTCTCATCTCTCTTGAATGGAACGCATCTATCCCGTCTGGATAATTTTATTATTATTATTTTCCCACATCATGTGAGAGAAGAATGCCTTCTCATTCCGCATTCCATAAATGATGCAAGGGATCGACAGGTGGTAGGATAAATTAGAAATGCATTCACGGATGATGGCTGATTTCACCCTTTCATTGCCTTTCACTGTGTATTCTAATTTTATCATATATATATTTCAAATGTTTATTCTTTAGGCAACATTTTCGTGTTCTAGAGTTACATCGCGAATCACACTTCCTCATCTCGTACATTTGGAGACATTCACTCCACACGCAACTGAGATTGCATGTGGAGTGA
Organism: Trichonephila clavata; assembly: GCA_019973975.1. Taxonomy (NCBI): domain Eukaryota; kingdom Metazoa; phylum Arthropoda; class Arachnida; order Araneae; family Nephilidae; genus Trichonephila; species Trichonephila clavata. The sequence continues at coordinate 143,694 of BMAO01015617.1, forward strand.
AAAACTGCACGAGTGGCACTTACCCTTGAGTTTTATATATAAAGGTACAAAATTTGCTTAAAATTCCATAAACATTAATAAACAGTAATATTTGCTATTTAGTTTGTATCGGGTTCTATTCGGGCTTCTACTCTAATCCTCTTGGGAAAAATTATCTTTTTAACTGTGATTTTAGTTAAAAACCGTTTTCCGTAGAGAGGACTTGATTTTATGCAAATGAAAACTTCTATTTAAGTGTCAGTCATTGAGCAGGCAAGGTAATGGTTGTCTCTAAGTGGAAAGCCCAATGTAAGCGGCAGGTGGTTGCCCTTCGTAACATTAAATCTAAAGGAAGGATACATAGAATCGTGGGAATTGTTCACCTTACGACTGACGAGTCAGCAAGTTGGAAGCAGGACAGTACGAGATCAAAACCCAGATAAGTGCTTCCACATATTTAATAGGATTAATAATACTTATTGCTCCTCGGGTTTAGTTATTAAAAGTGCATTCTCATAAATACTAAAAGTTGAATAAAAGAAGTGAATTTTAGATCATGTCTGTTCCTTCCTCGAACCCTTTCACACCCGCGACCGACGGTGTACGCGACAAGTTGACATTTATCTCAGATGAAACTTTAAATTCGAAAAACGAAAAATAGGTTACAACGTTTCTTGTTACACGAAATTATTTTGTTACTTTACATTCATTCGCCAAAATAAATAAATAAATAAAAATTTGAAAAACAAAGAGGAATTTTGTACTTAATGGGCAATTTACAAACCAAGACGAATTTATAAGCTAAGCATTATTCTATTTTCCTAACTGTTATAATACAAATCAAACACACACGCCCATCAAGTTATGGGCTCAATTCATCTGATTCCATATTCGCATGATAACTACAATCATGTATTTCAGCCAATCACTTCATAAACTCACGTGACGTCATAATCACATGATAAATATACAGTTACGGGCTTTCATTGAATCTGTTCAAACCTGAGGTGTTGCCAACTTTTGCTTCTTGCATCCATTTTGTTGGTCAACAATAACAGCGCACATATATATAAGTAAGTAAAATACATTTGATTTAGAAGTACACGTATATATGAGAATTTTCTTTTTAGTTTTAAAAACTTTTGATCGAATTTCTTTTTCTGAATATTCGAACATGTTTACCCAATTATAAAATTGGAGATTTTAATCTGGATTCGACAAATAGAACGCCAAGTACAAGTTTTAAAGTCAGTCACGTGATTGTCTTCGTTACGTGACCATCATGAATTTAGCCCATTGCCAGATTTCTCAGCAACAGTCATCCATCGCCTTCAAAAACGATTAATCGATCTCAAGTGAAAACAAACTTCGATTTTCCATCTACTATATTAACCAGGAAGATAACGCATCTCACACCACACTATAATTAACGGCTTCAATGATTGATTCTCCTCTTTCGTCTTTGAATACCGAAAAGCGATTGACAGGGTTCTATGAATAATATTTGCATACGCAATGGACCTTAAAGTCGGAAGAAAGACTTTTTGCCTGGAACAATGGTAGACTCGAATAGAAACAAAATTTTAAAAAAAAGCGACAAAATTGGAAGTTATGCAGGGGGAGTGGTGATTGACAGGTTCTTTCCCAGAGTACAGGAACTCGTAGGTGAAGCCGGAAATTGAGACTGGGGCCCGCTGACAGGGCGAAACGGGGACCCTTCAGGGAGAGGGCTGTCTGAATTAGCGGTAATCGCTCGAGGGACACGTTTATTAAACTTTTATGTCGATGTCAGCAGGGCTTTGGGAAATTTAATTTCAAAATCAATTTCCCGAGTTATAATTTCGTTTTCTTTTTCTACGGCGGTGCTAGATATTCATGATTTGGGGAGGATTCAATCCTTCTTCCGCCGCAAAGGAAATCGATTCTAGGGAAATTAGGAGCTACTTTGGTAGAGAATGCGTTTTATGAAAAGTTCCGGGTGCTGCAACGCTTCAAAATTATTCTAATAAGTAGAATGGAATGAAAGTATGAAACTAAATAATAGTTGGACACAAAATTCTATGCAGGAAAATGGAAAGTTTAACCAAGAAAAAAGAATTGCAGGACATTATTTAAAAGAAACAAAAATATCGAGATCGAATGTTTGCAATCTTTTAGTACTAGCAATTACGGTAAAGAAAAGAAAAGTCTGAATATTTAATTAGAATGTTTGTTTATATGACGTCATTTGGAGATAAACAACTTACAAAACATTTGTGCAATAAAAAGCATAAAATTCTTTTATTTAGTTTAAACACAGAGAATTTAATATTAATGCGCAGCTACGTATCCTATTTCGTATATTTAAATACATGAATGAAATTTTGATACAAGAGGAGAGTCAAAATTCTTTAACAAAAACACATTCTTTAAAATATTTCAGATATTTTTTTAAAATTTAGTGACGAAAAAATGCTACATTTTTAACACAAGAAAAGTGTAGAAACTTTTTAAATCCAGGACAAATTTATTCTTCTTCCAGAAGTTTTTTTTTTTAAAAAAAAATTACTAATGTAGTAAACAATACGCTGCATATCCTATGCTTCTTAAACTTTCAATACTTGCGCCCCAATATTCAATCATAGTTTTCTTCGCACCCCCTCTATACAATAACAATGTTTTGAATTCAATAATACTATACTAAAAAGCTAAAGCTACAATACGACTTGATCCTCTTAAGTGCGTACATAAATGTCTCGCTCAACCAAAGCGTTCATTTCCCAGGACGTATATATACGTCTTTCAAAAGTACGATCTTTTCTGTGCAATGTCATCCATAAAATAATTCCAAAGGCTTTGGAATGTAATAAAAGGACCTTGACAGTGTTTTCGAAGGATTTACTTATTTCAGGGGATTTGCTTATGTATATCCCTTTCTTCCCTCCCCTCAATACATCATATACGCGTGCCTACGTGGAAAAAAGTGGCATTGGGGAGCGAATCACACAACTTTGTAAATAGACAAAGGATTAATTATAATCCATGCAAATGTTCAAGATAAGTGTTAATTTTTGTATATAATTTTATAAATGACTGGGTCATGGCGTCACCGGTAAATATTAAATTTGCTCTTAACTTAGTATTGTTAAATTAATTGTAAAATACATTGTGCAGTACTGATACATTGATAAATGTATTAATGAGTGTAAATGTGTATTTTATTGTATGTATTTTTCTTTACATCAAAATGTATTTTGTTTGTTTACTTTCAGTAAATTAATAATTCTTTAAAATGATTTTTCGTTTTTTGATTTTTCAATATGCTCGAACCCCCTCAAAAGGTTATTGCGCCCCTAGGGGGGGGGGCGCCCCACAATTTGAGAAACGCTGTCCTATAGTTAAAGTAATATTTTTACGCTTCAGTTATTTCTCATCAAGATGAAATATTCTAAAAAGAGACACTGGTATTTTATGGCAATAATAATTGTCCCCTGGACAGAATGTGTTTATTCTTACTCAATGTATAAATTCAATGTTAATTCAGTCACCCAAATCGACGCATCTCAATACAATCAACTCTGAATAATTCGACAGTTAAATAGGGTCATCACTCGCCAACCGGTATCAATCTGCCCATCTCATTTGCTTCTAAAATGCGATTGCAGGTAGGGCGTCAAGAAAATGAATGAGATTGGCAGTGACTTCCATCATAGATTCATTTGACCCGAGAGGGAAAAAAACTTTCAATTGGAAGGGTGTTGGCCGCTTCTGTCCATTGTTAGAGTCCATTCGGAGGTCGGTAAGGGATTTGAGTCCTCTGTTTCTCTAATTGAATTACAGCTTTAAATCACGCTCTTTCCATCTTTAAAGAAGTTAATTTCTTTCTCCAAGTCAAACTGAATAAAGGAAATAAGGATCATTTGAGGAGATGTTCTGAACAAGATTTCCTGAAAGAGATTCAATTTTCTTCTTTTTATTGTTCTCTTATGATTTTTGTGAATTGAAATGATCATTATTATCTGACGATAAAAATAACCCAAACACAAACTCAATTTAAAGCCTTTGTTTCGCTTGAATCAATTCTGCTCTACAGAGCTGCCCTAGAATTCTTATTAGGGAAGAAACTCGTTCACAGTGAATCGTAATCGAATAATTACCTGAAGATGTAACTCAGTCTTCTAACTTCCACACTACACCATGAGAAAACTTCGAGATTTAGTTGAATGAACACGTGGAGCTCTCTTCATTCAACCCAAAATGAATTTTTGAACCCACGGTACGGCTCGAACATGCTTCCGTCAACAAAGCTTTAACATTTGATACGATTTATATTTAATTTTTTTTCTTGGAGAAGAAACATTTGTGGAAATGTTTGTAATGTATGGTACAAATTAATAATTTTAACTCAAATAACCGATATATGGTTTTTAATTGCTTTAAATCAAAATTACTAATGAAGATCATATAATAAATTTAAGTTTAACCATGATTCAATTTGTCTTCTTCTCAGGTGTTAAGGGGAAGTAAAAGAATAACTAGTTGAGAATCATGCAAAAAAATGCGCTATTTTGAATTTTGAATCATTTTTCAATTACTGTATTTACTCGAATCGAAGCCACACTGTTTTCCAGTGTTAATGCTACTGAAAATTGGGCTTGGCTTAAAATCGAGAGGGAAAAAATCGTTGAAAGGGGCAATTACAGAAATCTTAGGTTCATGTATGTATTTAAAAGTACATAATACTGATAAAGTAACTAATTATTATTTTCCAAAAGTTCTAATTTTAAATTTATTTTAATTTCGTAAAATTGGATATGGATAAACCATTTCACACTATTTTGTCATTTTTCACAAGAACTTGTTGACAATTTGGGATGCGGCTTAGAATCGAGGGGGATTAGATTCGAATAAATACGGTATTCTATATTAGCATAGTTGTAAATCGCATTACTGCGCTATAGTACAATTAAGGAATTAAAAATTTGTCAAAGCCATCAATATCATATTTGACATGTCCATTTGATTAACTATTTTTGTGTACCTTCAATTTTTACAACTATAATTTTATATTTTAAACTCTTTTATACTGAGTGTTTATTAATATTACAGTATAAAATTACTTATGATAGACCTCGGTCAAATGACGAGAAAGAGACTTGAGTTGGCACCTCCACTTCAAATTTCCACACCACGCCAATGTAAGGACTTTGAGACTGGGTAGATTTAACGCGCATCAGGCTCTTCTACACGGTGCCACAAGGGCTTGAGCTCGTGACATTACGGCCACCAGATCGTGACCATGACCATTAGATTACCGCGGCCACAACAAAGATAAATAGCATTAGAAAAAGAAATAGAAATTTCTAATTTTCCCCCCTTTGTCGTTAAGTTTTAGCTAATTTGAGAGGTACTAAAAAGAAGTCAACAAAAGGTATTACAAAAATAAATTGAAGATAGCATTATAACTCCTTGAGTGCCAATTAACTACTAGTGGATATATGCCATATATAGGGCAAAATCCCACTGTAACTTCATGGGGATACGTGGCTTATTTAGAGACACAAACAGTGTAACCATAGCAGGAGGAATTATAAGATATTTTCTGTTGTTGGGATTATATAAGATTACAACAGTTAAGTTGCAAAATTCCAGGGCTACAAAAATATGAACAAAATAGGTAAATTAAATTGCAGATATTTGTGAAATTGATCGAAATTTTCTTAGGAACAAAACGTATTGCATAAGTGTATTGTCATTTATGTCCCATTTCTTCCTCTTCTTCATCACAAATAGATAAATCCGTGTCAGAATCACTGTCGCATTCATCGGTTTCCGGCAAACATTCTCATGCAGTATCACTTTCGTTGAAATCGAAGGGTGATGCCATATTGGCAAGAAAAAAGTAAAATTAAACTACAAAAGTAGTTATACAAAGTGAAACGAAACACGAGCGAACGCTTGCCTTAGCCAGCGTCAAATGGAAAAATGAAATGTACGTCGTAGCATCAAGGTTAGTATCCCTAAAAATCCCAGATTTCTGGAGATACTGACCGACTGAACACTAGAAATCGCAGTCTGGTACGCAAGGGATTAAAATACGAGGGGAAAAAGAAGCTTTCTTCATATAAGAAACTTCAAAAGAGACAATCTCTTTTTAATGTCATATTTTACGATCTCTAAACATAAATTTTTTTTAATTGTTTGGAGACATTTTAAAAAAAACATCTAATCTTTAAATCTCGAACAGACGAGTACGTGATAAGTATCTACGAAAGGAATATTTTAAGACTTATTTTTGGAGGGATTCAGAAAAATGGAAAGTGGCGAGATCAAATTTCGAACTCTATCAATTATATGAAGAATCTGACTTTGTTAGCTTTTTCCAAATAGAACAAATTAAATCGATAGCTCACGTTGTCAGAATGAATGAAGACCGCACCACTAAAAAAGTCTTCAATGCCCTACCAAATGGCACACGAAGAAAGGGCAGGATAGATTGATGGCCTAGAAAAAGATCTCCCAGTTTTGAGGACTAAGAATTAAGGAACACTAGCAGGAAAAGAAGTCTGGCATGGAAAAGGCTTCTTGAGAAGGCCAAGCCCCCCCCCCCCCCCCCGAGCTGTCCAGCCACTGGAGAAGGAAGAAAATTTTAAATATTGAAATAAAAGTAATAATAAAAAGTTTTTTTAAAGCACTTATTTCAGCACAATTTTAATTGGACACGTATAAATAAAACACGATCGGAACTTTTTTAGAAACTGGGAAAAAATCTTCGTTAAACCTTATGAGCAATTTAAGTGGAACTGGAATGAAACAGTCATTTGCTATTAACCTTTTCTTTTTTTTTTGTAAAAAGAAAAAAAAAGAAGGATTTCTTTTCAGAGTGAAATCTTGAATTTAAAACGGAAGAAATAAGACATTAAACTGTAAGAAGTTAAAAAAATAACAATAAAGATAAAACACTCAATCAAAGTGGGCTGACACGGACAGAAATGAAGGGCTCCCTCTTCTCACAAAAGAAGAGACAAACAATCTGATTCATTAGAGGCGTTGTCTCAATTGCTTTCATAGAACTTTCTCTGTGTCGTAATTAGATATATATAAATATAAAAAAAACGATTGCTGAGGTTTATTACAGTAAAAGAAGAAATGGAGGCCTTCCGGTTTCTCTCTCTCACTCACACAGTTAAGAAAACTCATTAAATGTGGCATATAACGGAGATGAGTAAGAATGAAAAATGTCGGGGACAATGGAGTAACAAAAAACGGAGAGTCATTATAATTTATTGTAAAATACAATGAAGACTACAAAAAAATGTATATTTTGAAGCGTTTTTAATTCTGATGAGGTAAATGAAGTTGTAATTTTTTTCTTTTGTGTAAGTAAGAAATATAAGTGACGAAAAAGTCCTAATTTTTTTATACCAGCTTTTGGTTTAATTATGATATAAATGAAGACTGAGTGAATATTTTTTTAAAAAATGATAAAATAAACTATTGAAAGTTTATTCACATAAGAGTTATTAAAAAGCCAATTATAAGATAAGTTCCAATACTTAATATATTTAGTACTTAAAACAATTCCCTGCGGCAAGTATCAATCGGGATGTGCTTGAGAACCAGTATCAGAAATTATTATTTAAGCTACAATGAATAAACAAGCATCGCGTCGCTTTGAACAGACATCCAAAAGTATTTCCACACAAAAAAATCTCACGAATAGACGTTGTTCAGCCGTCAGTCATTAAGAATCAACCAATGGCGCACACAAGGGCGGGGCAGGTCTGGTCCCCCCAAAGACCTTGAACTTTTTTCGATTAACTTTTATCCTATGTATATAGTACCTAAAATTTAAATATATATTTGTCATTAATACTTTAAAAAATAAATGCTAATTATTTATGCAATAACTAATTTTGTACTGTATGTTGGGCGACGTATTGAAGCATGATACGAAAATGGCGGACTTTCGACCCTTCCCCACCCCCTGAAAATCCCTGTGTGCGCCACTGGAATCAACAACAACAACAACAAAAAGCCAGAAAAATGTGAAAACCTCTGTAACAATTTAGAAGACACGATATATTTTCATTTATAACCTGTGTATTTAGTGGCCGCGGTGACCGAGTGGTCTAGGCATCGGATCATGGCTAGCATGTCATGAGTTCGATCCTAGTACCACTAAAGACCCGCCGTGTAGGGGCGTGATGCATGTTAAATCTGTTGGGAGCTCAAACGTCCTCCCGTTGGTGTGGTGTGGTAGTTAGAGAGGGGGTGCCAGCTCAGGTGCCGTTCGCGTCACTTGACCATGGTTCAAAATTACGCGGACCGTCGCCAAAAGCCCTCTTGTTGCTAATCAGTGCGACGTTAATATTCTCCCACTCACTATGTATTTAGTTCATATGTACACAGACATATACAACATTCAAATTTACAGATATAAACAAAATGCAATAATTTATCTTCTCTCAATTTGTTCTGTTTCTATTCTACTACGTACGAAATGGAAATAAACGGTGTTGCTGCCATTACGTCGAGTTAAAATATTATCATTTGTTCCGCTATTATTTCTTCCATTATAAAATAATTTTTGTCAAAGAAATTTATCAAAAATAATTTGGAATAAATGAAATTTAGTAAAGAAAATGACGTTCACGCGCATTGTTGATTTAAAAACGATAAAAGGGGTCTAAGGAGTTATATTTTTAAACCATTTTAAATTCTTTGAATGAGTGCATAATGGAACTGTCCATTCCTGGAAGCGCTTCTGTCATACTTCGAATAGTACACATTCGATTGTTGTCTCAAAATTCTTAATAAACAGATTTTTTTTCCAGAACAATGCGAGAACTTTTAAAAAACAGGGGTCGACCCAAAACAACAACTTTCAGCCGATATCAACGAACGTTCTGCACCTGCAGTTTGCATACACCGAAAAAAATGATTGCTTGCTCTTGTCATCTTTGTTTACTAAGGGGTTTTTTTTGGTGAAAAAAATACATATACAATAGACGGAAGGTGAGGAAAATGGTGTTGGGCCAACGAACTGTCGAGGAAAAGAATTTTTTTCGACGAACAGTGAGCTTAAGCCTCGTGACAAACGATTTCAAATATTTCTTCTCTCTCTCTCCTCCCCTTCCCTTTTTTTTCATTGTACTCCTTTTTCCTAAAAAAAGAACGTTCTGATTTGGAACGACGAATCCACCCTTCGAAACCGGTAATCAAATAGTGACAAGTTCACCGGCGAATGAAGTGTCAAGGTTGAAAAGCATCTTATGAGAATGAGAGGGTGTAGAGGTAGCGAATAATGGAGATCCTTTTTTTTACATTTCAAATGAATAATAATCAAAAACAAATCATTCTGTGATTCTGATCTGCTTTTGCATCCTATTATTAGGTTGAAATGGTTCATTCTAGAAGCTCTTAGCCATTTTGTTTTCGTTCAGTCAAACTGACTGCAGCACGATTCGAAGTTAATGATAGAGAATGGGAAAGATGATCAGCAAAAGAAACCAAAAGGGCGTTGAATTCCTTTCCTTTCAAAATTCTTCGCAGACTAACTTGACTGATGGTGCATAAAAAAGCAATTTAACTGACAAGATACGTCTGTTGTTGCCATTTTGTATAAAAAAATTATTCTTACGACCCTCTCGACATTCTTTATAAATATTCCGTAAGCCTGAAAATTGCACCTTTCCGCATGAGTGTTCGGTTCATTCAAATTTTTATGCATGTTTAAAACATACGAGAACGTATAGCAATAAACGAAATAAACGAAGCATTTGGTTTAAATTCAACTTGAGACATCTGATTTTTTCCATACAGAAAGATAAAAGAAATTATGAAAAAAAGAAAAAGAAGGAAAAATAGGCAAAACGTTTTTTCTTTCTTTTTTCTCTCGAGAAAACAAGTGAAGAATGTGAAAACAAGAATTGTAGAATTTCGACTTCAAAAGATAAACACTGGGGAAAGTCTACCAAAACAAAACTGATGGTTAACCGGGAAAGTATAAATATTTTTACGAAACTCGAACATCGTTCGATACTTAAAATAATACTCACTTCACGCATCATGGGCTATTTTGATCCGAAAATACTGCCACACGTTACAAGCCTATTTCCTTGCAAATAAAACACTCATGCAGTGAAGTTTGTTTTACAGAGGAGTAAGAGTGCCACGTGGGGGATGAACAAATCCACAGCCTAGACATGATAAAACAGTCTAAAAAAAATAACCTAAAGGTACAACCAAGAAGAAAAAACATCGCATAAGTATATTTCAAGAGCATCATGCATTGAATATAAACTTTCTTTATTTGTGTAACGTCTTCTAAAGGGCGAGGGGCGTACTCAGAAAAATCAAAACCGCAAATTGCTTTGAAGAAGTCCATAGATAAAGCAGCCAGCACACGCCGGGCGAACACTCATCGCTTACATATCTCACGACTCTACGTGCGGTTACGAGTAGAGCAGAGCTGTTTGCCGTCCGCCCCTCGGTGTGGGGCCACAGACCACGAGCATTCATCAACCTCATGACGCACTCTCTCCTATCAAACCTTTCGTTTGGGCACGTGAATGTAAGCGATCCTGAGGCGCAAATAGCTCCTTTTTGTGCGTCCCCAGCTGGCGACGGCTCGTGACTCATGCCATGCAGGTAGAGGGGAGAGAGCTTTCCCATGGGAGGGATGTCATTAAGCTAACCTATATCAAGCCCAATGATTAAAAAATGAGAAAGACAGTCGCGTTGTCTTGATGGGGGTGCATTTTGACGAGTCTTAAGTGTTTGGATATTTAAATGAGGCCAAACCACAGATAAAGGAAACGTTAAAATAAAGCGAATTAATTGATTTTTAAAAAAAAAAAATCAGTACCACAATTTAATTCTTTGGCTATGAATGGGCATGGGAAAATAAATGACACAACAATGTCTTTTCAGATAAATCATGATTCTACCTACAGTTATATGATGGTCATATCTGATACCGTAGCAATGGATTGTGACTTTTGCACTGTACATCTTCTTAATGGTTCTTCTCTGGGTATTATGGTTGTAAATGCCATGGGATTTTACCCCTAACCCTTACCAGCGACGTCTTAAGACTTCTTGAGACCCTGGGTCACTTTACACAAGTGTAGGCCATAACTATGACCCTTTAAAGAAGACACTACATAGCATACGTTGTCAAATACTAGTACAAACAGTAACTCGGAACAAATCAGTGGCGCAACGTACACCACCGCATTGCGGGTAGGTCCAGGGACTCTAGGGGCCCCATAGCTTGACTGATATGAAGTACATATTTGAGCTTGGGGCCCCAAACCTGAGTTTTCAGGGGGCCCTAGTATTCTCCGTTACGCCACTGGAACAAATAAATGTGCAGGACTTACAATCGCACAAATCGGTTCGATCGACTGTCTAGGCTTATACATGGGCGACGGTCATCCCATGTAGCCAATACACATATTATCCAAAATTCCCAGTTTTTTGGGCAATACAACCGGGAAAACATTTGACCATTGAAATAATTCAAATCATGACCTTATTGAGGGCTGAATCGAGAACGAGGTGAGGCCCATAAAGTGAGCGAGATTCTAGGCCCGGGCCCAGTACGCCCATGCCTTCAGACGTCCTTGCCCCTTACCTCCTTGCCAATGCACGCTATAGTAACTACTTCTTTAGTGAAGTTTTCTATCTTATTGTGTCGCTTCCCTTACCTCCAAGGCTTGCTGCGACCAAATTTCAACACAACAATACGAGATCGCAATTGTTCAACAATAACTCAACAGGTTGCTCAGTTGTTTTGGCCCGTCCATTCTTCTGATCCATATTTGAAATTCCTAGTCATTTGGAGAATAAGTCCGGGAAAAACATTTGACGATTAAAATTATTCGGATCACGATCTTTTTACGGCTGAGTCGAGAAAGAGACGAGGCCCCATGGAGTGGAGATACCAGGCTTGGGCCAATGCCTTAAAACGTCCCTCTTGAGGATACATTAAAAGCATCTTTCTTTCAGTGCTGATGCTTCGCCGAATATTGATAACAGTGTGAGATATTTAAACTCAATGCTCTATGAAAACAATGTTCTGTCGAAATAATAAATACGGACAATTTCGAGTGTTTTCAATCCCTTGAAGTTCATTATTTTTCCTTTCTTGTAAAAATAATATTTCATAAAATATAAGAACACAATTTTTTAAAGCTAAAAACTTTAATTATGAAATAAAAATGTAGAAACTGATAAGAAATTTCTTTTCTCACCGCCAGTAGCGCACACAAAATTTTTTCAAGGGGGGAGTCCATGGTCGAAAGTTCTCCAACTCGTATCATACCTCAAGACAACACCCATTGATTCTTCTGATTTTGTCAATTTTGTTAACAAAAAACAGTAAAAAATAAATTATTGAATTAATATAATTAGCATTAATTAATAAAATAAATTGTTAATTACAAGTACTTAATTAAATTTTACGTTATATATATATATTTAGGATTATCATCAATCGAAAAAAAACTCAAGGGCTTTGGGGGGGTGTCCGTATCTCCAGGACACCCTGCGCCACTGAATGACGTTAATTTTGATCCACGGTCAGATGGACTAGAACGACATCACCTCAGTTTGTAGTACAGTAAAACAGTAAAAAATAAATTATTGAATTAATAATTAGCATTAATTAATAAAATAAATTGTTAATTACAAGTACTTAATTAAATTTTGTGTTATATATAGGATTTTCATCAATCGAGAAAAAAAAACTCAAGGGCTTTTTGGGGGGGGGGACTTCCGAACCCCCAGAACAACCCCCTTGCGTGCGCCACTGCTCACCTCTATATTCACATTGATCAGCAAAAAAATAAAGAAACGGTATAAAAGTAATACATCAATTCCATCTTAAAACTGACTCCTCGATATTTTTCTCTCATGGCCTAATTCTTGACGGCTGGAGAGAGAGAGAGAGATAAGTTCATAATTTTCTGTCAATTTTTCAAATGATTTGCCGAATCGTCGATACTCAACAGACATTCCAAAAATAATCGCAGAGTGTCAAAAAGCAATCGTTTCAGATTTATGGATCATCCGCCTGACGAACATAAAATCTCAATCGATCATTGCCCTAATCACATTTGGATAGTATCGGTCTTCCTGCCTGAGCTGTTTCGCCGAGCGGGGCGATCTGTCTCGATCAAGACTAACTTCTCGGGGGAAGTAGGGCATGACTGGGTCTAAAGATTACGGCGACCCGAGTCCTAGAAAGAACTGTGCCGGTAAAAAAAAAGAATTATGTTCAAAAAAATGTTTAGAGAATCGTTGCCTTGAAATTATCGGTCGTGTTGGAGAGATAACAAAAATTACGAAAAAATAAAAAATAAAATAGTTTTTAACCTACAGAAACTTAGATTCAGTTTTTTTAGAGTTTCTATTTTATTTCATTACCTAAGTATCGATCCATGCATCAACTCAGTGGCACACACAAGGAGGGTGTCCTAGGGGTATGGACCCCCCCCCCAAAAAGCCCTTGAGTTTTTTTTCGATTGATGATAATCCTATATATATATAACGAAAAATTTAATTAAGTACTAGTAATTTATTTTATTAAATAATGCGAATTATTAACTCAATAATTAATTTTTTACTGTTCTTGGTTATTTAAATCGACAAAATCAGAAGAATCATTTGGTGTTGTCTTGAGGTATGATACGAGTTGCGGGACTGTCGACCATGGACCCCCCCCCCCCTGAAAATTTTTTGTGTGCGTTACTGCATCAACTTTAATATCTACAGCAGGGAAATTTAAAAAGCGACGGAGTTACTTTTCTTAACACCTAATTTTGTTCTCTACCCTCCAGTTTTCCTCGGTATACTGATACGAGTATAGTGTGACCTTACGGACCACTTAGGAAAAATATTCTTATCTCGTGGGCTGCATATAAAAATTTATACTTTTATTTTAGATTTGGACCCATTAAAAACATTTTATTGGAGTGAACATTTAAATTGGAATGAAAAAAGTTCTTATTATTGTTTTCATTATTGTTCATGTATGCAAACACTGATAATTTAATAAAGATAATGCAAAGATGAAATATGTCTAGCTCTAGCACTAAGCAGCGCGATAAAGTTTCAGGAATCAAGTGTGATGCTGCGGAAGAAGTGGGAGGGGGGGGGTGTCTATACAATACTTCTAACAAAAATATTAGACAAAATAATCGTATTTTGAAAAGTTGCAATGAGTCTCGCGGGCCGCGGGTTGGCCCCTGTGGCTTACATTAAACAGGTGCGAACTAATTTACACATAAATCAGCGGGGTGTCGAATTAAAGTACTCGGCAATGTTATAATTGTTATTTTTTAGATAGGAAAAAACTCATTTTTTATTTCACCATTTTTAGTTCAAATAATTAGCTTTCTAAATTTTTATTTGCTTTGACTGTGTGATTATTAGGAAAAAAATGTTACAGGTGTTTAGATACCGTTACATCTGTTAAAACAAAACTTTTACGCATCCAAAATGTATTTTTGTAAAACTTTTTGTTGATATCTCAGGAACCATTGATATCGATACAAATAATATAATTTTTGATAAAATAGTATAAAAATTTGGTACACAAATGCTTTTGACGGTATTAACTAAGAATTTTATGAAAGGCAATGAAATAAAGTAATTATTAGTGATTTTTTTAGTTAGATTTTACTGTAACGTCATTGAAAACTTCCAGCAATTAAAAAAAATAACTCAAAGTTTTTAGTCCAGTAACTAAGTATATTTAAAAAAAGAAGTTGCAGCGATTTGTTTTGAAAATTTGGATTAGTCTCTGAAGTAGAACGTTTTTAAAATGCTTTCAAAAATGATTAAAATAAATATATTTAAAAATTTTGAAAATAGTAATACTCTACAGACACTTATACATATATAAAACTTTTTGAAAAACTCAGTTACAGTGAACGAAAAATGTAGAAGCATTTAAGTTTTTTTGAAATTTTTTTTAACTATTAACTACTGCAACTATTAATTGGAAGTTAGATATGCATGGGAAATAATTCTAAAATGTGTGATATCAAACAATCAATCAAAACTGGTAAAATACTAAAATAAACTCGAAAGGGGAATGATCTTGAATAAATCATTCATTTCCGCCACTGAAAATGCTGTAACAATGATATTTTTATAAACGGATCAACCGAAAACAAAGTTTTTGATTTGCTTATCTAATTTCTAAAAATCAAAAAATAATTTAAGATTAAGAACGGAACTCTTCGATGAAGAGACTTGCGCAAATATTTCATCATACGTTGCCGTAGTGGCAATTAAAAAAGAGAGACCCTCTATCTTTTTTCTCTTTTCTTTATCTTGTTTGTTTCGGTTGAAATTACATATTGCGGCCCTAAGTATAATTTTTCTGTTAAATGACGAAACAAAAAATGAATCATTAAATTTCTTATTTTTAGCGTTACTATTATTACTCTACATAAACTTAATGGATATATAGGGGATTCTTTGTTAAAGATATTTGTATTTCAAAAAAGCCAAGTATTAAGAAAGGAGTGAAAAAAAATCAGCAATAAATTTAGTTCAAATCTGATTTCACAAAGAAAAGATAAGTTATTAAGTAATTGGTACAACTTTTATTAAAAAAAGAAAAAAGAACAAGATGTATGGTGTTTTTAGAAGAAAAGTTCTTTAGTTTCTTTACTTCCACAAACAATTTTTATTCGTAGCAGGTACACCCAATTCAACTCTGTAATGACCCTCTTTAGATAGCAGGTAACACATCACAGAATAATTTTATAAACGTAATATTTTTTTATAAAAATGTAGGTTAAAAGCCAATTGCGAGAAAACGTTCCAATTCGAGTGAAATCATTTCCTCTCTCTTCTTAAAACACTCCCCCCCCACCTTTTCGCAAACCCTCAAACTGAACAATGGAAGAAGAAAAGAAGAGAGAAAAAAAAGGTTGTAATTAACCAGACAATGGCATCTTTAACTTGACTACTAGAAGCAATGAATAGAACACAGTAATTCAACCTAACCCCTATCAAAAATAACGGATGCTCAATTAAATTGCAGGAGAGACGGCAGCTTAATATCTCACAGAATATACCACCCTATCTAATGAAAATTGCCACCAAAACCATTGTTGTAAGAAAGGAGAAGGGGAGGGGAGGGTAAAAAAATATAAAGAATATATACCTTACTTTAAAAGAAAAACAACGGTATTTATGTTCATAAAATAGTTTTTAATGGGGATGAAAAGGCATACATACACACAAAAAAAGCTAATACAGCTCCACAAATTGACGTTGGTTGTGTCTCTTTCGGATAGAAAAAGCATTTTACATGAACTTCCCACAGAAATAAATCTCTTCTACTTAAAACTCTACAGAACATAATGAAGAAAAAATTGCCATAAAAGACAACCAGAGAGAGAAAAAAATAACAATGCCATCATTATTTTACAGAAATGCTTTTTATCTTTGAAAAGGAGTATTTAATGAGTAAAAAAATATATATCTATGTATAAAAAAAGTAAACATCTGACGACGCTTCCTAAATAATTATCCGTTGCTACCGAGTGAATGGAAGATTTTAGATAAAAACTACCGAGAAATCCTTTGACTCAGCGATGACATCCGGTTGCTTATTGGGTAAGGAATTTTCAAAGAAATGGAATTAAGAACGGAAGTGAAATAAAAATTACGAGAAAAAAATCGCCTCAATGAATTTCGATGCCCTAAATACCCAACAATCGAGTACTTTGGGCTCAAAATTGCGAATGAGTGAGTGAATATCAACGTCGCACTATCCAGCTACTCGAGGTGGCCGCGGTAGCAAAGTGGTCTAGGTATCGGATCACGGCAGGCATGTCATGAGTTCGAGCCCAGTACCACTGAAGTCCCCGCCGTGTAGGGGAGCGATGCACGTTAAATCTGTCGAGAGCTCAAACGTCCTCCCGTTGGTGTGGTGTGGTAGTTAGGAGATGGAGGTGCCAACTCAGGTGTCGTCCTCCTCACTTGACCATGGTTCAAAATGACGAGGTCCGTCGCCAAAAGCCCTCGTGTAGCTGAACAGTGCGACGTTAATATTCCCTCACTCACTCACTCGAGGGTTTTTGGAGACGGACCTCGTCATTTTGAATTATGGTCAAATGAGGAGGTCGACACATTAGCTGGTACCCCACCCTCTTCTAACTACCACACCCTATTGACGGGAGGAAGTTTGAGCTCTCGACAGATTTAACGTGCATCGCTCCCCTACACGACGGGTCTTCAGAGGTACTAGGCTGGAACTCATAACACATCTTCCACGAGTCCGTTATCTTGACCACTAGGCTACCGCGGCCATCTCAAAATTAAGAGACTGACAACCATTTAGTCACTTAACACCATTAGAAAGAAATGACCCTAATATTAACATGATGGTGATGCTATAATAATACCACGTAGGAAGTAATTTACATACGGAATTGTTTTAAAACAAGATAAATTGGCTTCATTATCAAGTGGGGAAGGTTGAAAGGAATTTTAAATGTAAACATTTTATTAGAGGTAATTGCCTGTGTGCTCAAAGAAGAAGGGAATAATCGTTTTGTTATTTAAATAAAATTAGATACATTCGAGTTGGGTTAATGCTCTTGCCCAGTGTATGCCGAGGTATGTTTCCGCTTGAATAGAGACCAGGCTATTAAAATCCCAGTTCAAAAACATTCTCGAACAATAATGAATACATTCTGGGAGTAAAGAACAGGTTTTTTTTTTCAATTGCGAAAAATAATATCGTTACTTCATAAATAAACAAGCTGCATTTTTATGAAGGCTTTAGTATGGTTAGGAGTTTTTTTCTCCTTTTATTTATTTAGGAAGAATCAGTTTAAGTCCATTAACAGCCGTGAACACTTCAGATGGTTTATATAAACAATAATTTTATTATGAACAAGTTATTATGCTGTTTACCAAAATAATTTATTCTCATTGAATACAATTACACGGATCAATTTTGTTGTGCAACAATTTTAGTTAACTATTTTTTCTTCAAGACCAAATTTAAATGGATAATATTGGAGTGAAGAAAAGTATAAGATTAAAAAAAAGTTTTTGCAAACGTAAAATTAAGTGTGTGCGTATATGTGACCACACGATAGAAGCAAGAACTTCTAATTTTCAACTCGAATTTTACATATATATATATATATATATATATATATATATATATATAGTCAAAATTTCTCTACAAGAGAGAGGTGAATAAACATGATCAAAACTGAAAAGAATTGAAATTGCAAGTTAACCAGACAATAGATTTTGAAAGGATAATTGAAAAATTAAAATAATAGTTAAATATAAAAAAATATAAAAATATGGATGTTATATATACAGTACTAGAAACATTGCTGACTTAGGATAGGTCATATATAAAATAATTTAAAAAAGTTTTTAAAAAATGAGTTTTACTATTTTGATTAATTTTGCTTTGGTCTTATTTTTTCCCTTTCATTATCCTCATGGAGCGACCCACTCGAAATATCTGTCATATGTATGTAACCTGGCGGGAAAAAAGTTGAGTACCCCTGCTCTACACGGTGGGTCTTCAGTGGTACTAAGGCTCGAACTCATGATACGTCAGCCATAAGTTCGTGACTATAACTACTAGGCTAACACGGCCCCTAGAGGACTTCTGAAAAATACACGCGCAAATAAAGGGTCGGAAACAACTATATTATTGGTTGAACTATATCTTGAATTAAGTTACTTTTTTTTAACACAGAGAGAAAAATATTTTGAACGAAGTTCTTAAAGGGAAATAAAATTTAAGAAATAATCAAATATCTGTGAACAACATGAGGAATAAAAGAGTCGTAGTGATTCTGAAGTCGATACACAAAGGTATGGGATAAACATTTTTTATATTCATTCGAAATTCTTGGATTATGTGAAGGAGTTACGACAGTATCTTTTGTTATCCTTCACCCACCCTTTGCACGAGAGCAAGTGTCCTTCGATGCAAAGAAAAAAAAAAAGTCAAGCATTTGTTCTAAAAAAGTGTTCTTAGGAGAAAGAAGTTAAAACAAAAAGGAATGATTCCGAATTCACGTAAGAAGGGGAGAGGGGGAAGTAACTTCGAAATTTCAGCTCTTTAGAGGTGCAGGAAGTTATAAATCAATGTCTCGAGAGCACAGAAAGAAAAATATTTTTGAAATGGAACGTCGGACATGAACTTTAAGGGGGGCGGGATCTTGTATTTGCGCACGTGCGACGTGTCCTCTCCTCCTCTGACCGTTCACGCTCCGTGACTTTCCAAATTTGAGGGCGGAAAAACTACACGAACGAATGCTTAAAAGTCGACATTTTCAGTAGAGAACAAAAGAATAAAATTAACAAAATTCATCGAAACATGAAATCCATTTCTTTTACAGCGAATTATATTTTCTTAAGAAAAGCTCCTAATTTTTGTTGAAAGTATTTGAGCCAGAAATCCTTCACTTAACGCATCATCTGAATTACACCGACAACAAGTGATTTTTTTCTTTAATTAATAATGAGTCAATCATGTTTCATCATGATTATCATATTATGTGTTTCATGATTAATTGAAACACATTGGGAGACATTTTAAAAATTCAAATGATATATTAATGGGTTTTTTTTTATAAAAAAAAACTTTTCTTGCATTTGCTCATGGAAATAAAAACATTTAACTGGTTATAAACGAAATGGTAATAGATATTTTCTTTTTATTTTTAAACCTTTTTGCCGAGTCGTTAACGTTTGAGTTGCTAACTATTTAAAGATTAAAAGTAATCTCCAGAAGAAATGACATTTATATTCATTCTTACAAAATGTTTTTTTAAATGCAAAATAAAAATGCATATTTTTTCTCATAAGCTATTGTTCCACTTTAATAACAACTCAATCAATTTTAGTCAGTAAATGAAGAAAATTCTTTTTTTTTCTCTCGAGGATCGAAGAAATAGGAAATAATTTTTATGAAGAACTGATCCGCATTTGTTTAAGATCTCAAAGGAAAATCACCTACGTAACGAGTCTTCTAAAAACACACTAAAATTTTCATATTTCTACACAAAATAAAAAACGTCGAAGATATGAAAGATTTGTCAAACCATTTGAATCCGGCGAATAGATCTTAAAACAATTTATACATCCTGCAAATAAAACAGCAGAGCAAAAAAGTATGTCACATAATTCATTTGACAGTCCGCTTTTTTATAAAATAGAATCAAGGAACACAACATAAGTTCACAGTTCACAAACAACGTTACAGGTATTTGGATTTAAGTTTCCAAAACTTGTTTTTTACTCACTGTGGAAATATTGATAAATAACAACCACGAACGAAAAATTTACAAACTAATAGAGCCATAGTTTATCCTTTTTGTATATAAACACTGAGGGTAAAAAAAGTAAAATTTGCATAAATGAATATCAAACCGTTGTGAGATGGAAAAAACACATTAAATTCGAGGTCACGACAGAGCGAAAGATGAATTATTATAACAATAATAATAAGTGGAAATAAAAACTGGAGTAGGTCACTCGGCGAGTGGTCAGTTGTACAAACAGTACTTCATTGTCCACTCTCAACAATCGCCCACACATGCGTATTAGCTTTTCAATCAGACTCGGCATTAATTGTGGCCAACGACCTTTCCACTGCCACCGGGGTTACACAAACTGAACATAATTTAATAACGGCGAGCTTCAACAATGATACACGCGTAATAAATGGATGAACATGTCGGGTCAGCTGTTTACAAAGGGAGAAACGGCTTTCGGAGAGTGGCAACAGCAATTCTAAGTCCGAAAAGGAATGGCCAGTGTAACAAAGGGACATTATAAAAGGTCTTTTCTTAGACTCAAGATATTTTGTAGATAGGATTTAAGAATTGAACATTAAGTCGGAGGGCGTTATTGTTCCGATGTGCCAAGCGTATTTTCGGAAAGGTAAGCGTTTGTCACATTGTATTTTTACACAATGTCTTGCTTATGGAAATAATCCGGGGCAATTTCTAGAACAGAATTCCTATAAGTATAGACTGGAATATTACAGGAGTAATTGCTCACAAAGCAGCGATTTAAAGCGGAAAAGAGTTAGATACAAAACCGAATTTTCTGGATCACAAGGAATGGGAAAAAAACAGGACAGTGTACATTGGAAATATTGTAACAAAATCATAACATTCACAAAGAAAATGTCATTTCCTATAGAACATTTTCCACGAACATTTTTCTTTGTATTAAAAATTAAATAAAAATATCTCTCTGCAGTAAATACACGAATATTACTTTCTCAAGAAAAAGATTAATTATTTCATTAGCCATCAGCTAAAATAGAAAATATTTTCCGTTATTTTGAATGCGCCATTTAAGTCCTAGTAATAAATTTCCCACAATGCTGCACAAAATCTACATTTTGAACAAACAGTTAGTAACAATATCATAAGTGATGATTACTAATTTCAAGACAAACAAATTATAATAAGATACAATTTTTAAGGAAATAAAAAAACTGCAATTATTATTTAATAGTTACTAAGAAAAGAAGTATTCCAGCGATTTCTGTTTCTAAACAAATAAAGTACATTTTCAAATTCTTTAAACTGAAAATTTCTCACAAAAAAAAATTTACAGTATTAATTAGCTATTTATTAAATCAAGAAGTAACTACAATTATTGATTTTAAGTGGAAATCAGAGACTGCACGAGTATTAAATCTGCTGCATTTTCCCCAAAAGGGCAATCTTAATCTATTACACATATCTCTTAAATTTTAAAGAATAATCTAATTTACAATACGATAATAATATGAATATTTTAAATAATACATTATATAAACTATTTTATAAATTACGTATAATTATAATTAATTATGATAAATAATAAAAATGCAATTTTGAAATTAATTCATAATTTCCAAATATGAAGATGGAATTTTCGTTTGGTAGGCGTGTTCAAACTTCTTTAACCGCCTTTCACATTTCAGCTAAAATCTCTAGGAATAAATGATAAAATTCAGAAGTTTTTTTCCTAATTCACTTCACTTTAAGCAAATAAAAGTTCTCGTATCCAATCAAAATAATTACAAACTGGTACTAAATTTACGTACCATAAAAATAGAGTAAACCCACCTCATGACTTGGAACATGTTCTACAAATATCTGTCGCACTAGTTGAAAAATGGAAGGAAAATTATAACTGAGAAAAGTTAATGTAAAAAATATATAGTTACGCGAGGAACAAAATGTTTTAGAGCACTAAAATATTTTTTTGCAAAGTAACGAAAGACAGACGAAACAACTGAATGATTTTGGAGTCACTGTGTCACCTCCAATGTAGTTGTGTCGCATTAAACACTTAACATCCGCGCTCGGAGCAAAACGTCCCGTAGCCTAAAACAACACGTTTAATAAACGATTTACGAAAATTCTTTTAACATAGCAGCTTTGGGGCAATTCGCCGGTTGGGAAAATAAACTGTTTTTAAACTGTACTTCGACAGAGAATTATATATGAGAAGTCAACATTCCTGATAGTATTAGCAACCAAAAATCCGTGACTTGAATTTGAATGTGTACCCTCCGCTATAGGATGAAATTGTAAACACACATTGCACATTATTGAAAATAAACATTCTGAATTTTTCGAGTAATCATCCACTAGTGTATCGGAAATGACCCTACGTGGGCCCTGGTGAAAGATAATCGCCCACACATACTAGAATCATGCCCATTGCGAACGGAATAACAAAAAACTGCCCACCGTGCGAGTGGGCAGAGGGTGTCCTACATCTCAGTGACATACAATGCGCGGAATGCTCGTACAAGGTCAACGGGATGGCACCAAAACAACGAATGAAGCTCATATTTCAATAACACCTTGCAGTAGTTCACGTTTAATACTTTCGATAATGAAAAAGTGTCATTAAATATTAATTTGAAAACAAGTTCAGGTCTCTCGTCTTAAAGGCAAACTCTGAAGTAAGTAAACAGAGATGTGTCAAAATTCCGTTGTACCAAATGAATAAAAATTATTCAACAAGTCACAGCAGAAAATTTATTTCGATTTTAAAAGGTGAAAAATGAGTAGTTTATATCGAGAAGCAGTGCCGATTGAGGCTCATTTCGAGCCCTGAGCTCACAGGTCCCCTTGGCATTGAAGAATCGAAATTTATAACCAGAAAATTTGGTTAAGTCCGGCCTATCCGTTAATAAAGACCCCTTCAATCAAATTAATATAATCTATATTAAATCAAATTTAAATATAATGCTTCTATTTATATTCTTATGCAATAAAAAGTCTTATTAATTAACAACATAGAATTTAATACTTTCCATTTTTTAAAAAAATTATTTTACGTCATCAGTTGAGTAGCATTTGAATTAATAAAGTGCATACGCACAGAGGCGGATTAAGGTAGTTGGAGGCCCCTGGCGGTAAAAGGTTTGGGGCCCATGGGCTTTAGAGTCGAAAAACTAAAATGGTGAAAAGAGTCATTTACTTTAAATTCTCAAAATAAAATGTAATGATACTATAATAAAACTCATCGCTAAAGAAAAATCTTAACTGTATATATATATAAAAAATATTATAAGCCTTACTTAAGAGCTTACAGTCTTGCTATACAGTTTGATTTCTCTTTGGCAAATTCATCAATTATTTTTACCATATCTATTTTGTCCAAAACATTTTATTCTGTATATAATATGGCCAAGTTGTTCAATTTGTCTTTTCTCCCATAGTACTTCTTAAATTATTTTTAACACGTTTTAAAAGTAAAAAAGATCATTCACCTGATGCATTCGATATCGGTATTGTTAAAAATATTTTCAAAAGTTTTTCTACATTAGGATTTCTCTTGCATACCGATTAATTTATAGCGGGGGTTTCATAGTAACTTTGTTTTCTTTTCATTTTTTGTTCCAAGGTGGCTTGGTTGGTGTGTCACTGGCCTTTGCACTCATCAAGCTTGGGGCCCCTACCAACGCTGAAGGCCCCTGGCGGCCGCCAGGTCCGACACCCGCTTAATCCGCCACTGCGTACACAATATGTGTTTTCATCACAGGAAGCAAAGGAGTAACGAACGCACATAGAACAATAATAACTCTTTTAATAGGGTTAATTTATAAGCTTGTGAGAAGCTAAAATACAAGAATATTTTTGAAACTGACCAGTTTGGCATTTCATACCGCACATGTGAAGTTCAACTCACTGATGGTTATGCGTCTCTTGCCATAACTTAACTCGTGAAGTAGCATGACGTTCAACTTGTGTATGGTCTGGAAATGACGTCAGTCCCAAAATACACACTTCTTTTAAGAACAATGACGATGGGAAAAATAAAGGAAAGTGAACTTTGCTGGAACTGACACTTGCAACCAATCAATGATGCAACATTTCGAAAACATCGCGCTAATTAGATCTCATAAAAAACAATTGTCATTCGTGTAGCTATTTGAATTAATGTTGACGTAAGAAAATCGCTCATTTAATTACACCTAAGCATAAAACAATATTTAAATCTCGTGACTCAGCTCTTTTGACGAAAGATGTAGAGTTAAAACTATTAAATATTACCTCGAAATATACCTTTTAAGCCTTATTATTTACTTTCATTACAATTTACAATGAATAATATAATTTCATTGAAAAAATTCAAGAATTTTGAGACTAGGAATTTAAAATTAAAAATAGCGTTTTATCATTTGCTTTAGAAAAAATTTTTAAAACAAAAAAGTATTTTTTTTTTAAAAAAAAGAATAAATAAGACATAGAGAAAAACAATATGAGCACAGGAAGCCAATATTAAAACGAGCTCTTACAGTTGCTTTCACTGCAGCATTCTGAAACTCACTGCAAAACGACATTGCGAGGTGAATCGATTTTCAAGGTCGTTTAGAAAAAGCGCACGTGAAGGGTTTCTCTTGACATTACGGTTTATTATCATTATTATACGTTGAACCGAATTCAAATGGTCATTATTTTTTGCATATATTTTAATTTTCAATAAGAATTACACGATTCAGTAAAAAATACGCATGTTTTTCAACTAATATAATTATTTTTTCAATTGAAAATAAGATATCGAAAATAAATTAAAGGAAATATTTATACAAATATGACGCTGTATCAAATGTTATCAAAATAAACAAGATTCAGAAAAATAAACTGGTGATATTAAACTTGATACTACTATTGATTATATTTCGAAGTTAAGAAAATTTAAATCTGTGAGCTCTAAATTTTATTTTGTAATCTTTGTATTAATCCAAAACCTGAACGAATTTTATTATACACTATATTTATACATAAATATGTATAAAGTAATTAAATTCAACTTTGCTTATTTATCAGATGTGAAATATCGTGAAACTAAATGTTTATATGTTAGTATTACCGAACGTACAAAAATCTAATGTGTTTATTTTATTTCACAAATAAATCCATTTACAAAAAAAACTTCTTAGTTAAAGTCAATTTCTAAAGAGTCTAAGATCTCAAACGTTTATTCCAAAGAAGTAAATTATTGCAAATCGTCTCAATCGTCGAAGTAAAAAAAGGGCTGAAAGTTCAAAGAACTCAAATTATTCAAAAGATGACCTTAAAGTGTTTTTACTCATAATGGGCATAATCCCGCCTGAAATATGACGTATTTTAAAGTCACTTTTAAAATCAAAATTTCTACTTATTTATAAGGAACAAAAAAAAAAAAAAAGTCGATGGCATGACTAATCTACCGTTTTGAGGAGCCATCCCAAAACGATATCTTCAACCTAAACGGCGGGTCTTTGACCCTAGTTAAGTCTTATCGTTTTAATGTAAAAAGCATAAGAACTTTAATGCGATAAAGAAGAAGCAAACCTTAAGCCTTTTTTTTCGAATTCGAACAACTGATAAAGAAAGCTAAAAAAAAAAAAAAATGCATTCTTATTTGTATAAACTTGACCTTCCCCTCGAAGTCCGCAAAACATGTTACAGAGAGGAAATCACGATCCGATTTCTTGTTTTCTTCTTTCTTCAATCGCAGCAACGAACTGCATTAGCTAAGGAAAACATTCCACGCGCTGCATCGTGATGTGTTCCTTGGCGTGGCCGGCATGTTGATCTTCCTCACGCTGCGCTCGCGTTTCTTTTAGGATGGTTGACACTTTACTTTTGTTATCTAAATGGACACACGCACGCGGAAGCTCGCAGGAAACTGAGCCAAACTCTAAGGACGTCAACAACCCATTAGGTTCTCTGTACTTCGACAAGGTTCTAGAAAAGAAAACGAACGCATTTCCGTTCGCTCATTAACAGTTTCGCCTTATGGTTCAAGTCTATTGACAAGTTACGGATCTGCTAATTGTGAAACTGGAATGTAATCGAGAGTTTATACGCCTTTTCACTGTATCCTAGCACATTGGCCACCAAAGTCGCAAGTTGGATTTACATTTAAATTAGTTGCACATGAAACATAACTACTGAATTCATGTGCACATTACAACAGTTAATAAAATGTAAAATATATAATATGCAATATAGATTTTCATTCTACCCCAGAGGTCCTCTAAGGGGGGTACGCGTACTCCAGGAGCTACGCACAGTAAAACTTTAGGGGAATACTCGTACAACAAATGAGATTCACTATCACTGGACGAGAGCAAGATCCTAGCTCTACGTGAATGCGTGGTTCTCTGTATAGTTTCACTAGAGTCCAGGGAATTCAGCAAAAACCGTATCGTTTTTTAAAATCACAACCCGTACGAAAAATTTTACATCATATTATATGTCATATTGAGAGAGTACAACATATAATTATTTTCTTTTATTATTATAATTTATATAATAATTATATCTAATTATTTGGAGAGTCATTACCAATTATGCTCCCTCTACTAGTAATCGATTATTTCTTTTCAATATCCAATAATTATAGTTCCTTCATATTCCCTAATTATGCAGCAAGCCTTAAGAATTGATTTATAAGAATAAAAATAGATTATTTTCCATTTCTTAGATTTTTTTCTTCTTTCTTTTTTATTTTATAGATTTATTTTTTAAAAAAATCTATTTCTAGAAATAAAAATAGATTTTTTGTAAGAGCCATTGAAAAGCATTAACGCTAGTATCATGAACTCCATGGCATCTGATTTAGCTTCAATATATATGATTCGGGCATAGGAGAGGAAAGTTAGAAGGAAAGTACTGTAAAATACGGCGTATAAAGCGCATCCTTTTTTTTTTACGAAAGAAACCTGAAATGTACGTGCACATGCTCTTATGTTTTGAAGTTATTTATTCAAGTTATTATTCCACGTTTTAAAAAAAAAATAGTATAAAGTAATGCAGTTTTACAACTGCAATACCTTAAGTTCATAAAGAATGACATTTCTTAAAATAAAAATAAAAATAAAAATAAAAAACAGTATTTTGATGTGTTGAAGTTTAATTTTTTTATGCTACTCTTTTATTTTTATTTTTAAAGCTATTTTTTTATTTTTATACTCGGCGTATAACGCTCACCCGTAAGTTTCCATCTTATTTTGTGTCTTAAAAAAGCGCGTTAATCGCCGGATTTTACGATACTTTTTTTTTTTTTTAAATTTCAGCATGGGATAAAATTTTAATAGCAATTAAAAGCATTTTTCCTATTAATGAAAAAGGTTTTCGCAAACATTATTCAGTTTCACAATGAATACTACCATGGGAAAAAAGAACATTAAACAAAAATGTTATTGCATTTAACAAAACATTTTAAACGAATAATGGAAAACGATAGCATTTAACTGAACTGTAAACAGAAGCTCTTGCTTCAAATTTCAAGGGGACCCAATTCCAAAAAAGATGATGAATGCCAACGCATATATAACCACTTAAAAAAAAAGGGTTATATTTTTCGATAAACACGCGCAGGCCAAGCAAATACACTAAACATTCATTAAGTAACGTCCTAGTTGATTATACTTTTGGCACTGGACACCAATGTAGTCACAAAAAAAGTTAAAGATGAAACTCCCATTTCCTTTTTTTCGTAATATTTCCGTGAACAGGAGGCGGGATTCAAAACAAGAGAAGAATGAAATGTAAACATCCGAGAAAGCTCCATAAAAGGTGGAAAGGAAGGTGAAGGCATTGTATTTAGCGCATCAAACTGAAATGCTTCCAGAATGTAGGAAAATTAACTGCCATTAAAGTGTAGAAACTCTGAAACGGTTTGTAAAAATATCCTTTTAAAAAGTTTCTTTTTATTAAAAAAAATCCTTATTAGGTTATTTGAATTTATTTCGCTTTTAAGATTCAAAACAAAAGTACAGGTAAAGGAATACATTATTTTTCGAACCCATATGCAAAAAAGCTAGCATGCTTTTTTTTATTGCGCCTGTATATGATCCGTTCACTTGGCAGAAATGCGGTTTACAAACGTTGGTTTCACAAAAAGCGAACGTGTTTTGAAAGATTTAAGATAAGTTTGTAATGACAGTTTTTAGCCAATTACAATGCGTTTAAAAAACTGAAAACGAAATAATTAACCGTGAACCGTGGATATATCCCACGAAAAACATTGATCGCTGAATAATTCAGACTGAATATTCATCTAAATTTATTTCCAGGAGGTCGAAACCGGACTTTTATCGATGTATGCAAATACAAACATTGGCCAAAATCAATCAGGGCACATCGAAAACGTGGAACTCTTTGTATAAATGATAGGATGCCATGCTAAAATGCGAGTTAACAACGTGTTCCATAACACTTTTCGACACGATCGACCCCGCCGTTGGGAGATAACTAACCCCGATAAGCGAATTTCATTTTAAGAAAATGAGGTATTCGGTGTTTATCTCCATTGTTTGAACACCACGCGGTGGTCGTGCAGGCATCCGTTATCGCATTCACAATGTCAGATTAATCAGCACTTCGCTGTATCATCCCGAATACTGATAGGGGTACATGTCAACAACGCGTTTTTTTTGACATTGCTCCTCGCAGGGAGAGAAAAAGATTTTAGCTCGAAATGTGCCAATCATTTTTATTTTATGTTTCTTTATTTAGTCTTGTTTATATTTATGCATTTTAATTGGTGCTGTTAATGACAGCTATTTTGAATAATATTTTCGAGCAACTTTTTAACGAGTCTTTCTTTTCTTGTAGTAGCCGAGTGGTCGTGGCTTTCTGTCCAATCGTTGGTCTTTTCGGCAGGTCTTCTGAGGCTCCTGGATTCGAACCCGTGACACTCCGGCTCCAAGTTCGTGACTATAACCTCTAGGTTACCGCGGCTACATGAGTATACGGAAGTTTATAATATTGGCAGATTGGTTGAGGGTAACATTTTATAATAACATTTCGTTAATTTTCATGGTATATATTGATAAAGCTAAAGTCTCCATATAGGATTTTCTACCACTAATTAACATTATAGCTGAACTCAGCCAATAAAAATATTCTAGAAGCAATACCAAAGTAATAGCATTTATATTAGTTGATGAGTAGCTGAAATATTAGTTGAGAAACATATTTTATTCAATTTTAGACAGCTGTAGAAGCTTGGAAAGAATAAAGAACATCGCATTCAGTTTTGCGAGGTCAAAGTCCAGTGCAAGAAAAAATCGGAGAATGAAATTGTAAAAATTCGATTCTTCTTCACTGAAAGAGTCCGACATTTTCTTTTGATGTGGAATTTAGGTGAGAGAGGCCCCCATTAAGGTGCTGGCCTTGACCGTACTACAATATGACGAGGTCTCATGCCAACAAACCGTTGCGTAACTGTAATGCCATTGCTCGGAGTTGGCGTCTTAAGAACTCAAATGTGTTAATAAACAGTGGAATAGTTGAATTTTTTAAATATTTGAATTTTTTAAAATGCGTATTAAACAGCATTAGGAGCGCGTTGTTTGCGTCCATCCTTAGCGTTAGCGTAGCGTCTTCTGCTCCTTTGACCCTCGTTGGGGTTACAGTAATATATGAATATAGCCAAAAGTATGCGTACAAGCGGGGGCATTCCGTCGCCAAGACACTTCACTACGGAACAGTTACGTTAACTAAGAAAAATTCATTGTTCAAATATTTTTAAAATGACTGTTCGGTCTAGCGACATATTTTTCCTCATAAAAATGCAAATTGGAGGCAATTCATTATGAGACCCGCATCAGGCGTTTTGTAAATGGTTGCCCAACTATTTGGATTTTGTCAACTTTTGAGGAAGGCACCTGGGTGCACGCCCGGAAGCTGCGGCAAAGCAACCCCCCTACTCTTGGGAAAACCCATAGTTTGATAGATTATCTGTCCGATTATGGGACCTGATCTCTAACTGGCTTTCACAATGTGCCTTCCCTTATTCTACCGCAAATCTGTTGGAAAAGGGAGGGGGATTGAATCCCCTTGTCCCCCTATCACAATAGAAAACAAGAGATAGCCTAAGCATGTCTGTCTTAAGGCCTGGGCTAACAGGGCCCCGGTACAGGGCCTCGCCCTCGGTGAGAGCATCGTTTCATTTTCGAATCTGTCTTAAAAAGACAATGACCCGGATAATTTTAATGTGGTAAAATATTATTCCTTTCGGGAATAATATTTGACCACATTCTCCGAAAAACAGGGAATTTCAAATTGCATGCCAACTAGCAAAAGAAGTAAGACTGTATTATTATGTGATGACCGCGTTGTCCATGTCTAAACTTAGACCTAATACTATAAATAATTATTCAACCACTTAGTCGAAATGCGGCCATCTATCGAGCAGTTTTGAGTCTAGGTTTTTGAGATTGTGAGTCTTGCACATGTAATTGTTTCAAATGACCGTTTGAACAAATATTTGACAATGCATGCTATGTACCAACTACTTTTTAAGCTCTCATGTAGGGCCTACTTTTGCATAGGGGCCTAGGGCCTAAAAATCTTAAGATTTCTCTGAGCCCAGGGCCTCAAAGGATCTTAAGACGTCCCTGAGCCTAAGAATCACTCCTTGCTGAATCTGAAGAGGTTTTTGCAAAAGGAAGGGACAATGTTTTTGAAACATATATTAAGGTTCCGAAAAACGATTTTTTCCCTTTCTTCCACAAAATATGAATATAAATGAATAAAAATAAAATAAAATAAAACAAATGAATTATATTTTGTATCCGTAGATCATGCTAGTGAATGCTTGATTTCAATTATACATTCTAAATGAGTCGATTTTTCTTTAACAATTGTTTGGCTTTTTTTAAAAAATGTTCTTTCTTTCGTTTATTTAATTATTTTCTTAAACTCATACTGCCCTCAGTATGTAAGAGTTTTTTTTTACGTCGCTCTATATAGCGACACGAGAGATACTGGCGACAGACCTCGTCATTTTGAACCGGGGTCAAGTGTCGAGAACGATACTTGAGCGCCCACTCCCCTCTCCAAACTAACACACCACGACAATGGAATAACTTTAAGTCCTACAGATTTAGTGTTCCTAAGCCTCCTCTGCACAACGAATACACATACTGTCATGCAAAGCGTATTAATTTTTTTTACGTACTCCTGATTTTTTAAAATAAGAAATTCTATTTTAATTTGAATATTTACAATTACCATTGGCCATTATCATTATTATAATCATCACTTATTTTCGGGTAAATTGAGTCTTGGAAAACAAAAAAGCCATGTACTTAAACAAATTTAGTAAAAGAGGTTCCAATAGAAGTGAAGTTGAGCAGAAAAAAACTTTAAACACATCTCATAATTTTATTTCCAAACATTAAAAAAAAAATACTAACAAGACGAGTGATATGGACTTACCCTGAAGGAAAAGAGGTAGATTAAGTCCAAGTAACGACACTAAAAGTACGAAGGTTAAAAACTCGATAAGATATTACCCTTGTTTCCTCATAAAAAAGAGCATAAAAATGTATTCATCCTACCGACACAAGTAACATAAATAATTGGAACTCTCCAAAGTCACGGTGATATGTATTTTTGCAAATAGGATGAACCTAGCTCAGGGCTAGCTAATTAAAAAGTTCTGTTGCGAAGTAATTGTTTTATAAACTTTTTAATATTTCATAAAAAAACATTTTTATTCCCTCTACAGCAACTTTATTATAAAAAAAATCAACGCACTGAAGGTCATCAAAAAGAGGTCACGCCCTAAAGTAGATATGCTTTACCTTATAAAGAAATGAAATGAATTTCCGAGAATACAAAAAGTAGTAACGAATAAAATATAAAGGAAAGGGAGCACTTTCACTGTTAAAAAGTATTCTTCTTCTATCATTCTATATTTCTGTTTACTCTTAATATAAGATTACTTCAGTTATGGGTTTTTAAAAACACAAAAGCACTTTAAGGAAACAAAATTCTATATGGATATTTTATTAAAAAATGTGTGAACATCAAACAAAAATAATTAATTTCCACCTTTATTAAGGTGACTGACTGCGTTCCCAACCATGATTTTGAAAAAGAGTCTGATTAATTTTTTCAAATTTATGTCAGTTGAATTAGAACAAGGGTGGCAAACTCAAAGGCTAACTTGGAGCAAACAAACAAGGTTTAACTTTAAGGGGGCAGCAAAAAAAAATCTATACTTTTAGAAACGTAGGTTTATATATATTTCGAATATTACATTATAATTAACATACATAAAGGAACAAGTACTATTTAATGTTGACGTCTTGACCACTTATCTCTTCTCTGCTACTACCTTTCCTATTTCAGGAGAAATTTTGGTATTTTATTATATATTATTGTGTGCCGCGATATACTGACCGGACCGCTAAAATGTTTGTGGAGGGTTACAAGTTTGGAAATTAGAGAGCAGGCGTAATGCCAATGCCCATACATTATCCTCTTAACTTTAAAACTTTTTCTTATGTTAATTTATGTAATTCTAATTTCTGTAACTAAATTTAATAATTCTGATGTGGAGGTACACCCCCTTCGGGGGTAGGAACTCCGTAACTTTACACGCCTCTTGCCTTTAGAAATTAGAATATACAAAACAAAAAAAAATTAAGAATATTATTACAAGAAAAAATTATTTAAAGGTCATTTTTTGTCAAAAAAGGAAGGGAAGACCTATTTTGAAAAACTTATTTTCAAAATAGTCTCCTTTTATGAAAAATGCTTCTATAATGATATTTTGCCTATATATATACAGCTAGAATCTCTATACAGGGCCTGAATATGGATTTTTCAAAACCTCAAATCATTTTTTGGAGTTACTATCACACAGCTGACATGATAACGGATGTTTTTTTTTGTTGTTAAAATTTAGGTACTCTGATATTTTGAAATATGAATAAATCCCCTTCTAAATTATGTTTTCAAAAATTTTATTTCAACTAATATCCTGAAGTCCTGGATATGTATAGCCAAAATATTATTACAGAAGCATTTTTCATGAAAGTGGACTGTTTTGAAACTAGGTAAATCTTCCTTCATTTTTTGATAAAAGAAATTGCATTCATTTTCTTGTAATAATAGTCTTAAAATAATTTTATATGTATATTCCAATTCAAATGACACACAATATATATATATAAATTATAAAAATGTGTTTTTTTTTTAAAATTACGGTGCCGAGCGTAATCACCTTAAATGAAAGTTATTTAATTTTGTTTGTACATCCAACTCTTTTTTTTACACAATTTTGAAATAACACGGTATACGAATTTGACTAATTTTTTTACACGAATTTTTTGTTCAAACACAAATCGCAAGGGGGGGGGGGTGATTCGTGCCTTTTGGATCAGAACGATTTGATCGCGTTTATGACAGTGTATGATAATAAAGAAGTCGATATGGACGAAGTCGAAGGTGAAATTCAGCTATTAGCAACTGATTTAATTCGCGAGGGCTTGAAATTTGCTACAAATATGAAATAATATTTTATTACTTATGATCCTGACATAGAGCATGCATTAAAATTTCTGCGTAATCTTCTGTAGCAGGATATTAGAAATTATATAATCGAGAACCAAAAAGAGAGACGCTAATAAGGTTTTGTCACAACAGAAAAACCAACGGCCGTCAATAACGAACGAAATTAATTTGAATAAAAAAACCGACAGTTTGAATCAAACGACACATCTACCGATGATAGCGTTTATGATCAAGTTCGTTACAAACGTGCACCGTTTGTCATCAAGTTGAGATGAATAGTTGTTAGTTAGTAGTTTTATTCCTTATTTTCAATTTGAGTTTTTATATGTAGTATGTACTACTATACTATATAATGGACAAAAAATGTTCACTATACACTAATTTCAATTTCTTTTTATCAAAAATAAATTGTTTTTGTTTCAAAAATATAAACATGGATTTTATCGTTACTCTTTTTGCACAGTTTTTTTGGGAAAATATTCAGAGATTTTTCATTTTACACGATTTTTTAAAGACAGTACGATTCAATTGACAAAAAAATCAAATTTAATTTTTTTTGCCAAAATTATTCTGAATATACTTTTCTATAACCTCCCAAAATTTGAAAGCTTTAAACTTAAAATAAGCGAAATTATTATAGCTTTTATGTTCGTTTTTATTCACATCCCTATGGCAAATCAAAACTTTAAACTTACTTATCTCAGAAAAAGATAAAATAACTAGCTTGTCTTCATTTAAAATGCTAAGGTTTTTTCTGTGTTGTTCCTAATGCTTTGAAATTTTTTTTACATATTGCTAATAGTTCATGTTACAAAAATTGGTATGCATTTTTGAATCAAAGCGATGCTTAGTTTTTAAAAAATAATAACTTAGAATTTATACATTTTTTAAGAAGTTTTCATTTAGCATTCATAAAAAGATGTATTGTACAAATACAAATCACGTTATCGCAAAATCCATACCAACTTTTGTTATGCATAGTTTTACGTACTTGTAAATCAAATTTTATGCGTGCACGTAAATTTTTGTAGGAGGAGTGGCATTTTAAAATCACGTCAAGAATTTGAAGTTTTTTCCTTAAAAAATTAAATGACTCGCTTTTTACGAAATTTTGAGCACAAAATCTGTTTCACATAATATAAACACATAGGAGGCAACTAAAAAAATTTTGAAAATCCTTAAATTTTTTTAAAAAAATTTTTGCGTAAATCGTACCTTAAATTGTGGAACATATCCCCAAATTTACGAAATGTCGTATATATTTTTTTACACGATTTTTTTTGCACGGTTTCTAAAGAACGTATCTATAGTGTAAAAAAAGAGTTGGGTGGATTCCATCATTCTGAAGTACATTTGTCAATTGATGACGACATTTTAACTATACACTCTGTCTATTCTATTGTCTAATCATGATTGTCATTGGAAAATCTATGAAATATAATTAGCAATTTTCTTCATACCATGCGTTTGTGTCTGTATTAGAATAGAATACATTTGGACAAACCGCGTCGTCGAAAAAAGAAACCTGGCAATGAAAATGAAAGAGAAATGGATTATACAGCAGCACGACCTAACCCGAAGTTCACCAATATCTGTACATGGTCCCTTTTGTGCGTCAAGAAATAATCGGCAGGTAACACGACAGGCAATAAATGTTCGGTCGGCACCGAAGGAGCGATTCCAGTCGAACAATAGCCCTGGTTAGCGGAAGACAGGTAGAGAAGAAGGGATGACACAATGGATTCGGATTACATCTGCCAAAACAGCGAAATTTATGAAAGCGCCATTAGAAATGCTCTAATAAATGCAAAACAAAAATGATTTGCTGTAATAACTGTAACTGTGGTTGCTTCTCCGTCGAAGATGTTCCACAGAGAACTTTTATCTAAATTACTTTCTGTTGCGGTTCAAACTCTTCTGGAATTATTATCTTTTTTTTCCTCGGATAAATGGGAAGCGAGGGAAGTATAAATGGTATTTTTTTGCAGCACAATGAAGAAGCGAGTGGATGGTTGGCGAAAAACAAAAAATCGTGCGATCGAAAATGATGATGCTTGCATTCTCTCCGATTCTTTGTTAATGGGGCCGTGGTGCATTATGGGATTAACTTTTGTGCGGATTAATACTTGGGTAAAGGCGGAAGCAAAGAAAAGATGTTCATCTAGATAAGATGTAGCAAAAATAAGGTCTCATATTTATGTGTCCAGTTCACAGTAGAAAATAATTTTGAGCTTATAAATTGGATCGAAATGTATTAAACCATTTTGATTGTATAATATATATAATGGCACAATAAGGTTTTTAACAATGCATTTTCATGAAAGTTTTTACAGCAAAATTCAAAACATTAACATAGAATCGTAATATGTATTGTCAGAAAAAAAAGAAAAAAAATTATTCAAAATAATAGTGTAGAATAATTACAAATTAATACCATGCGATTACACAATATTTTACAATTATTATTGTGAAATAAGGCAGCTGTAATTGCAAGTATAGGCATATATTGTTAAAATTCGATTTTTAAAATAACAGTCATTACGATGGTAGGAAATTACTTTTACAAATCGAAAAATATCATTTAAACTGTATTGTTTTCATGCTGATTAATCATCTTTAATACATAAGTAAAAAGTGTTTGGGGGTATGCTTATTGGCTTAAATTTGAAGCATTTAAGAAAGTTCTCAAAGAGCTCATAAATCAAGAGGAACTGGAAGAAATATTATGAATTTTCATGACATAAATAAATAATTTTTTCTCCGAGCGATTACAAATAAACTCATAAATTATTCTTTTTATGAAAAGTTTAGAAAAATATTTTAAAAAAACTTAATAATAAAAAGGCATCTACACAAAGCTTTGACAATTAACCAAAAATATCTTTCAATTCGCAAGACTGGTTTTTAGTCAGAGGTATAAAAAATAAAGGGCGGCATAAGTCACCAGAAATTTAAATTTTAAATTTATTAATACAAATTTTGTTAACTTCTCTATTAAAAATAAACTGAAGTAAAATATCAATATAAAACTCGAAAGATCAACTAAGTCATTGCAAAAACA
Organism: Trichonephila clavata; assembly: GCA_019973975.1. Classification (NCBI taxonomy): domain Eukaryota; kingdom Metazoa; phylum Arthropoda; class Arachnida; order Araneae; family Nephilidae; genus Trichonephila; species Trichonephila clavata. The sequence goes on from BMAO01015617.1 coordinate 180,549, forward strand.
TAAATAACAATAAGTAATTTCACAGAATATTTTCAAAAAATTCATTTTATTAATTAAAATAATTTAAAATAAAATAAAATGTTGGATATAAGCTCGAAATATCAGCTTAGCCTTTGAATAAAAACTATTCATCAAGCGTTTAACTCTTCGGAGTAATTATGTGTAAAAAAATTTGATCCCACGGCCATGGCATTTTCAACGAAAAAAAAATTAAACAAAAAATTATTATTAAGTCAGATAATTCTATCGTTGATAACTCCAATTCCAATCAATCTATAAGTTCAAACACTCTAAACGGGAGAAAAAATAGTTGCTTTTTTTATTACATATTTTCTTTCTCAAAATGTGAAACAGTTGAATGCAGATATATCATATATAAAGTAAATTTAAATCTTCAAAACCAAAGGGGGCTTTCTTAAAAATACAGATTAATGCTATGAAAAACTATTAAAGGGAATGTAACACATGTTACAAACCTTCTTCGCGGTTGATCCATTATGGAGCAGTGGGAAAGAGCTATACACATAATAAAATTGCTACGAAAAAAAACATCCCATATAAATGACTACCTCACCCAAAGGGAGCGGGTAGCAAAAACAGTAAAGTGCTTCCCAAAGCATGAGGGAGAAAAAAAGGCGAGCAAAATGGATGAAAAAAAGAATTTTTTTTTTGCTTCAACCAGGTGTTAGGCAGTGCAGTATCATTCATTACGTAGATGCAATGCTTGTCATATTTTGCACCCACTGGGCACAAAAGGGGGCTTCCCATTAAAAAGAGGGGGAAAAATTGAAATATGTTCCACTTTCACATCACTCGCCTATGTATATAGGGATGGTGGTATAAAAAGGAAAAGTGTATGCTTTTTACAAGGTTTTAAGAATTATGCTCCAGAAATGGAGGCTTGTAAACTACAGATAAGCGGAAGAAAAAATTTTCTGAGATTTATATTTAAATTATTTCTTTATAATATATATTAGACACAAAAAATGCATTGAGTGGAACGAAGAGATATTCTATACCAGTGGTCACTAACAACCGGACCGCGGTTCAAATGGAACCGGAACATTACTGGTACTGGAACCAAGGAACATTAAATTATTTCCATTTAACTTACTGTGGTGTACTTTTCTCGGGTTTGTGCAATTTTCCATGGAAATCGCTTTATAATTTATATTAAATCACTTTATATTCACTTCTCAGTGTAACTGTATTTTATTCTGAAGGCATATTTAAATACAATTAAACATAAAAGCAATCTAAAATATAAACAATCAACGTCCCACCCTCAGTGAGCCGTGGTAAAATGATCAAACGTTCACTGGCCCGCAATGATAAAAAAAGGTTGGGGGAGTACTCTTCTACACCCCCCGCAACCCCCGCATCGCGGGGGGGGGAATTCTAAGGGGCCCAAAGCCTTACTGCTGCCCAGTACCTACCCTTTGTAGAATCCAACTTGGGGGCCCAAAACCTGGCATTGCAGGGGACCCAAATGTTCTCCATTAACCACTGGTTAAGATACTAATACGTTGCTTAGATACCCTATTAATAGTAAAAGCTATGTGTCTTCAGAATCATACAGTAGTGCATTTACAGATGGTTGCTTTAATAATAAATTTAAAACAGAGAACGTGGAAACATTTATTGTTAAAAAAAATACAATATTGATAAAAGAAGCCAAATATATTATAATGAAATTAGAAGAATTTTTTATAAAAAAATCATAGTCCTAATAACATTAACCACTTTAAATTTAGTATTTCGTATCAAAGGTGATTATTAAATATTTAATAATAGCTTCTCGGTAAAATAATGTTGCGGTGAAACTTTTAGTAACATAATAATGCATCGCTCCTGAGAAACCGTTAGAAAGATACACAAGGAGCGTTTTATTGAAACTCATTGCGATGATAAAAACAGTTCTAAAGAACTCTGTTCAAGGACAGTTCTTTAGAGCAGATACATGAAAAGGAATACTTCTCATTCAGAAATCAGTGACCTACGATTTGCCGTTCGAATGGGACGGAATTTTATTCCGCCTATTTGTACGCACTCCAGAATGTGTGAAGAGAATGTTCTCGAACAAAAGGTTTAATAGCTCTCAGCTGTGACGCGAACAAGACTCTCTCGTGTCTGATATTCAGAAGGCGAATCCTGGTTTGTTAGAAATCGGATACTTGCGTTTCGACAGTCCACAGGCAAGCCCCATCAAGTTCGGCAATTTTTCCACACACCACTGCGCACGTTGCGCTTAGGAGATGCAAGAACGCGCCTCCATAAATTTTGCTCGTTTTTTGACAAGCCGGCAGCGGACACGGTTGCGATTTTCTCAGAAGCAAGGATAGATTTGAGGGCACGAACTTTGGCGGAACTGACAGAAAGTAAGAAGGTCGGCTCGCAGTTTATGGACCCTATCAATGGCATGGTCATTACCCTCTTCCCATCATCAGGAAACGGAAAAGTTGACACGAAGTGGCAGTTAAAATGGTTTGTCCGAAGTTTTTTAAACTGCAACTCTATTTCTTACGAAAGAAAATGAAATAGAGAATATTCTTAAATTCTCTCTCTCTCTCTCTACAACTTTTTTTTCCAACAACAAATTTAACAGAAATTGTTAAGAACACAATGTGGTGGAAATAATTGTTCTCCCGCAGTTAACTCAACCCACATTTCTTATTATAGAAAATAAAATACCGAATATTCCTTAATTGCCTATCTCGCCATATTTTACTATAAAAAATTTAATAAGAATAACACGATGTACTAGTGAAAATCGTTTGTCGAAAATAATTTAACGCGGAACCCTTATTATTTCCTCTAAGAGGAAATGAAAGAATATTTTAATTTCTACATCTTCGCTTTTTTTATTAAACAGATTTAAAAATAATTTGGAACACGATGCGATAGTGAAAATCGTTTGTCCAAAAATAATTTAACTGAACCCGCATTTCTTCTGATGAAAAATGAAATACGGAATATTTTTTCTTCAATTCCATATCTTTGCTTTTTACATCGGCAAATTTAATAAGAATATTCGATGTGGTTTTGGAAATCGTTTGCCAGAAATTAATTTAACTGAATCCGTATTAATTCTGACAGGAAATAAATTATAGAATACTTTTTAATGGTACATCTTCTGTTATGATTGTAAAAAAATCAACCAGAAATTAGAACACGACGCGATAGTTAAGATCATTATTTAAACTCACTGAAATGCAACAATAGTTCTTCTCAAAGGAAAGGAGATATTGAAAGTTCTACATGTTGCTTAATTCCTCACATTCACTTTTTACTCCACAAAATTTGCAATAGTTACTAATTCCAAACAAAGTAAGTTTCGAGTACAATTAACCAGGAAAAACAACCCTTTACTTTCTCTGTATGGTTATGTAGTTCGAGTAATCATGGCGCAATGTTAAGAACTCAATTTCGAAAAGAACTTCAGCAGCTACATGACTTTAAAAAGCATATGTGTACAAACACACATTTGTAGTGTTATGTTAAAAAAAATAACGCTACAAATACAGAAACTTCACTTAAAATTTTTACCTTTCATCCTCTTTCGCATTCTGGTTATTTTTTAAATTCCATAAAAAAGTTAACTTTATAAATATTTTCTCTTCGGAGTGTTTAAATCTTCTCATATAATTGTGATCTTATTTTAAAATAATACTAATATTTCTTCTAAAAGAAAAGGGTAACGATTTGAGACACAATTTCTTTCTTTTTTTAAAAATACTTCTGTGAGCTATAATGACACTAAAAACATTTTAAAATTGATTCTTTTTGAAAATTGAAAATAATTCCAAGCAAGTAAACGAAAATTTTAACGATCTTCGTTTTTCAACCAGCAATATTTCTTTTACTGGTTCAGCAATTTCATTACAAACTAGATGTTCATTAGAAAGAAGAAATAACTCTTAGAACATCCACATGCGTCCATATTCGCAAATTAAAAAAAATTCTAACTCAGCAACACTGAAGTACACCATTAATAAACCTCTTTTTTTCAGAATTCGAGTCTGTTTTATAAAAAAAGTATCCATTTATTATAAACACGGTAGTAGTAATCTCTGCGATAATAACCTTTTAAGGAGAAACCATTCCATATCTAAACGCCAATTATCATTACTTTCCTCTTAAAGGTAATTCATAGTTTATTACGGTAAAAGTATTTCGCTTTAAATGATCACAATATTATTATTTTTTCCCCCAGAAATAAATACATTTCTGAAAAAAAAAAAACATAACGCGTCATTAAAAAATAATTATTCTAAACATAATAAAGAGAAATATCTTAAGAAATGGTGAAGGTGAAAGTCGTGTAAGAAATCGCTTTTCTGCAGTTATATTTGACTTTGAATGAAACGCTTATAGACTATGTAATATTCAGAAAGCCCATTTTTCTGAACACAAAAATTTTCCATAAAATAAAATACGAACTAGGAATCTCTAAAATAATAAGGGATGGGCTCGGACAGAATTTAATAACAATTTCAAAAAATATTCTTTGGTCTGCTTTAAAAATATTTATGTGAGGGTGTTCTTTTTTTTAATCCTAATAAATCCGAGGAATAATTGAATTACGGAAAATGACACGAATCTATGGATGCTTCTACTCTTTATTGAAAGTAATCATCACGAATTATTATGTTAATTGTTTCAAAAAGAAAACTCCATACATTCGATATTAAATGATACTTATTCCGACACTTTTAAAGAAAAAAGACTTCGGAAATTAAACATTTATTGATGGAGCAGTATTCAAAAGAATTATTTGAAGCTAAAGTTAGTGAAAGTAATCTAGCTCATACAAAATGTGTGTGCACAATAATATTATCTTCAAAATCAATGAATATTATCTTGATGAAAAAGTATGCAAAACATATCACATATTAAACGGATATAAAACAAGGAACAAGAAAAAAGAATCATTCACACAAACAAATAACTAAAGCGTTAATGAGAAGTATAGAGAGAAATAAATATGAAATGCGTCAGTACTTAAGTATAATGTAAGAATGATGTGCGGATAAGTCTGGAAATGTGCTAACAGGTTTTTGCGGTATATTTATAATTATATAAATTATTAGGGAAAAAACAAATTTTATTAATTCAGAGACAAAAACATATGTTAATGAATAGCAAAAAACTTTTTTTAAAAAAAATTCTTTTCAATGGAAGCATTAAAAATATGAAAGCATAGAAGTTTCAAAACTTTAATTCTTACGTGGTACTATTTTTTTTTTTATTCGAAATTGAAAAGAAAGTAATTATTTTTCTTTTCAAATAAGCTGCAATTCTACATTTAGTGTTTCTCAAACGACACTTGCAAATTTCTCAGGAAAAATGTACTCAGTGTAAAACAATTTGAAGACAAATTTTCAACTAATTAATTCCATTTGTATTAATTGATTTATGAAAAAAAAAAGAATTAATAATTTGATGATGTAAAAGAGTTTACTTCAAATAATAAGAAAATGTATGCCTGCGAAAACACACTTTTCAGAAAGGAATAACATATTCATCAAATTTAAAAGAGGTATTTGATTAGCAGCTTATCTTTATTAATACATAGAAGTAATATAACAATATTTTTTATAATCACAAGTGCAATTGAACTAGAATAATACAGAAAATATACATGGCAAATAAGTATAGCAACTTTCAAGCTGTTCAAAGTTATAATAGAAAGTCAATGCATATATTTGCAAAGAACAATTTTCTGTAACAAATTGTGTGAAAGCTGAGTGTGTGTGTGGGAGGTGGATTATCTGCAACAAATTTTTTTTCTTTGAAAATTACAAATGCGTTACAAAATACATAAAATTCAAAGAAGAAAGCACACGAAACACAAAATATCTTCTTGTTAAAATCTACATTTTTTGAACTAACACAATACAGCTGGAATTCTATCTTTGGAAATTGATTTCCCGTTTTGCATAAAAATATTAGAATCTGAGGGGGGTTAAAAAAATTGATCACTTACCTTTTTCCCCTGCCTATCTTATCCAGCTCTACATGTCTGAAATCATATACAGGTGCCATATTTTTTCGTAGATAAAAAAAAAATTGCGTAAATTCTCCGCACAAATCCACGCACAGCTGTTCTCGGAGTTGACGGCTTTTTAAAAGGGACGCACCTATATCAGCGTTCGTCAACGGCAACAGTACTTCACCACCTGGTGCCGGCTACAATGAGACTCACCCTTAAAAGGGCAGCCATTCATCTGAGTGACGTCACTTCCGGACCGCCGCCTGATTGGCCGGTGTCCCTGCGCAGTTGCTTTGCCCTCCGAAGTCGTCCCAGACAGCGATCCCGGGTTGCCGCACGATCGCCAAGTCGGTCGCCAAACGCGCTCGAGTGATTGGGAAATGCGTGATTCTCGCGAATTTCAGATTCATCCATCAGCAACTGGGTCACAATATTTGATCGTGAATAATATTATAATGCCCTTTAAAGCATTTGGGAAAACTCAGAAAAAAAGTAGAAATAATCTTGCGAATGCTATGGAGACATGTGGCCTATCATGCAAATCTTTGTAATTATTGTAATTTGAATTTCTTACACGACCCCGTTTGTTTTGGATAATGGTCAACAGTGACTTATATTTTTCTCAGAATACTTTTTAATTATTGAAACTGGATCGATTCAGAGAATATTGTCAGGATTTTAATACTGTTGACACTCCTAATGAAGGTCTCATGCTCCTAATTAATAATAAATTATTAAAAGGGAAGGAAATATATTCTGATATTTAACAATTCTATAAATGATTTATTGAAAGTATTAAAAATGTGAAGTAATTTTAAAAATTATTTCTTTTTATAAAATCCATAGAATTAAGAATTCTAAAGTTGAATTTCACGCTACATCATATTCCAAAAATATCCGTGCAAATGCTAATTTCGACAAAGAAAATGCATTAACATATAATATAATATAACGAAAAAGTAAAATTACATTTTTTCTTACAACACATTTAAAAGATTTCTGAATTATTTGGTTAACATGTAATACGAATCATTACATGTCAAATTTTTTTATATTAATGTCACATTTAAAAGCAACACAAGGGCTATTAACGATGTACCTCACAGTTTTGAACTTCGGTTAAGTGACGAGGACGACATCCAGGCTAGCATTCAGCTCTCGAAAGTTCCACACCACACCAACGTGAAGATCCTCATTACGCCAACCCAAACAATTTCAGCCATGACAGTTTTTGTGGGGTATCAGACCTTTTTCACAGAGGGTCTTCAAAAGCACCAGGACTCAAATTAACGAAACAAAGACGACCACGAGTTCGTGATCATGACTGCTTGGTTACCGCGGCCATTTTACAGATGTCACAACTAATGTTCTGAATATTTATTAGGAACAAATTAATTGACAAATTATAGACGAAATGAGAAAAAAAAATTTAAATTAATTATAAAAAAAAGGGAAAAAAATTTCGAAAAATGTCAAAATTCCAGATTTGAGAAAAAGGAGAAACTTTCTGTATTTTATAATGAAGTTAAAAATTATTATTTGAATATGCACAGATAAGCAGTTATTTACGAAATGGTTATTCGTGTTTTTATTTTTAAAAAAAAAATGGTTGTGTAATTCAGGTCATTAATCTTAATACGAAAAGAATGTGGAATATCGGTGTTCATATTTTAAAACATACTTAAAATTAGATCTATGTATGTTGATCCTCGAATTAAAAGGCTTCAATAAAAACTTAAAAGAGTGATTTGAACTATAAAAACCTTTTCTTAGAATTAATAACTTGAAACACAACACAGTGTTCCAAAAAAAAAGTTCTATATTTTAAAAAGAAAAATTGATGGTTACGCTTTACATTTTTCCAAACAATTTTTTAATAAAGTAACGATTTGAAATAAAACTTTTTTCCAAGCTGAAATTAGATACTTTACTGTAAATAAACAGAATGAAATTTTATTTTTCCTAATTGAGAGCATAAAAAATTATATTTTTACTCGCGTCAGTGACTTTACAGAAACAACACTTGTATCTCGTGGATGCTAATGTAAAAAATTGCTAACATATTTTTTCCATTCAAATTGTTCAAAACATATCCAATTTCATTGTTGGTTTTGAAAGTGGCAATACTAAAAATGTAATATAAACTGTCAAAGAGAAAGAGAGAGAGATTAACCAAATTTACAAATAAATTAATAATTTAATGATGAAATTATAAGCATTACGATTAAAAGAGGACCTAAGCACTTTCTAAGAATGGAGAGGATTCTGAGAACTATTTTTCAACAGAAATAAAACGATAAAAACTCATTCTGTGGTTCAACAAATCGACTAAAGTGACGAAATAAATTATTTTTTCGCTGCTTTTTCTACGCCAATATTTATTGACAAAGAGTGAAAATAATTTAAAGTGCTGACAAGTATTTTTATCAAATCTCATTCTGAGTCAGTTTTTCATTAATTTGTTGCAAGTGTCAGCTGGCATTCGATATGCTAAGAGTTCAGCTCTTATCGGGATCATCAGCGGCATGTTATTCGTCAAACAGACCGTCTTCTGTATTGATGATGCATTTTTCATCAAAATGTCAAAAGTCTGCGTTGACAGGAAGTCATTGATTGGGTAATAGGATATTGCAGATAACCTATGTGACAGCACAGGCTATCAGATGAGCATGGAGGATTTTCTATGAGCAATTTTTTTGACTCCATTCTGCCCCATTGGTACCTCGTCAACATCAGCCAGATCCAGTTTGACAGTTGGCATCGGGTACCGCGTTTCCTGTTACTAATATCTCCGTCGTTGTGGTTTGAACTAAAATTGATTAAAAAGACAAGGAAGAACAGATCTGTCTAATTTTTCCCCGTTTCTCGATCTTCCTCATAGAAGAATTTCTTTTTAATTAGGCATCATTCACACACACATTTGGATTTCTTCTTCGATTAAAAATAGAACATCGAGGACAACACTCGTAGGCTGTTCATTTATTTTCCATTTTTTTTTAAATGACGCAGTTAACAAATAGTTATAGTTTTATTTTTCTTGAAGTTCACAAACTACAGATTAAAGATAGAATTAGCTGTAAGATTTGTATGTTGATTTGACTAGATAATTTAAGAATTATCTCTTAGAAGCTGTATTAATTTTTCTTTGTCCTCTCGCACAGTAATTAGCTTAAATACTTAGGGTTGCAGTAATAATTGCTATATTTCCTGATAGCACTTGCAATTTGAGTTTCGGTATTTTGACTATTTAAACATTCAATACATTATTATATTGTACACGTCATTTTTAGCACTCAACCGAATGCAACGTTAAACATAAATATCAGGTATTATTAAGCCTCTTTTTCTCTGTACAGTTTATACACACAGTCTAGTTCACTCTATAACATACTGTAAATTTTTATTCAAATGCCTTGGTGCTTGTGTTTTTGAAATATTTAAAAAAGATACCACCGCTTAAGAAACATATTGTGATATATAAAGCACGCCAATTCTTTCCAACTGCATTTTTTAATTTTTTGCCGTAGTAATTTAGTCTTTAGATGTGTGTATCAATAAGCCATTCATAGAGAATTTATAACGATAGTGGAATATATAAAAAAACCCTTTGCGGTGGGAAGTTAAATGCTGGATTGTAGGAATCTAATTTTTAAATGCTCATCTTTTCTTTATATTTAAGGCTATCATGCATATATTTCAATTGTATATTTTTACTTTAAAAGAACGCGTTATACGGCGGAATATGTATTAAATACATTCAAATTCCACTAACGACATCTCAGATGCTATTTTTCTTTAAATTTTAAAGGAATAGTATAATGGAAATTACAAAATGTTAACCTTCGGTTTTCTTGGATTTTATAGCAAGTTCAAATGTCATTTTCGTACAGAAGAAACGTGTTATGTCTATCTCATATGGGTTATATAAAGCGAATTTAAGAAATTAGGGAGAGGATAGCTATTGTGATAATGGAAAAGCTATGGCAATTGGTCCAATTTGTGCGCTTCCAGGGTTCAGAAGTGCACAATGTAAAACGCTGATACTCAACAGAAAGAAGAATTTATGCCTTTATTACTCTCTGCCTGTATCTTTAGATTTAGGCTGTCTTCGCCAAATGTATGACAGTGGAACAAATCTCAACTGACCCAGGATACAATTGCTCTTATTAATAGAGTAGTTGCAGCCCGAACAATTTGCACTTTGCAATGGATACCGGCCCACGTAGACATCTTCGGCAATGAGCAGGTTGATAATCTTGCCAAGGTGGCCCGAAACTCCCTCCAACCTTCCATTAGCTTTACCCATACTGATACTGATGCAATAACCAGACGTAAACTCACCTCCTATCCAGTTAAGAAGCAATTCCTTCTATATCTTGTAATCGCGTAGTTTAAACCACCATAGCTGTACTACGTACAAAACACTTTAATGGGATAAAAATTTTCCTTGATGGCCAAAGAAGTTATAATACTTGTCATCACTGTCTCCTAATCATATTTAACACATTCTTAACTGTCCTTCTAAATTGGCTAAACTCCACAACATAGACCTAAACTCCCCGGACCATCAACTGCTTAATCCTTTAAAGGTCGTCGACATAGAAGGGCCATTCTGGCCACTTCGGCACCATTTGATTTCACTGTATGGACAAGCCTAGCACTGCATGGACAAGACAACAGCAACAAGAGAAGATGGTGCTAGCTCAAGGGCCGGTCTCGTCATCTAACCTGTGCTCTAAGTTGCAAGTTTCAGTAAAAACAGACGCAACAAATAAGAATGGGGGGGGGGGCAGATCACAAAGATAAAAACGATGCTAATTTTTAAAAAAAACAATCTGACAAAATTTTAAACTATGAATGTGCTTTTAGTTTCCAATAGTTAGGTATTAAAATTAAAATAAAATTATATAACAGGAAAAATCTTATAAATGATAATCCTTGACAAATATGAATATGTTACGAAAAACATGCTCTTTAAACCTTCTATAATCTTCATTTTTTAATAATTCACCATGAAATTTTTAAATTCATTTCCTCAACCATTCATTCTCAATTTTTGATTTTAACCTTTTTCATTTGATTTTTCTAAGTCCTTTAATTTTGCTATAATTTTTAAGCCTTTTTTTAAGTAAATTTTTAATCTTCTATAAAATGTTCTATTAATTAACGAATAATGAATTTTAATCATCATTTAGGCTTATTTTGAAACTAACGACCAGCCTATTTCGACCGAAACACAAGACTGCATTAACATACTTTAATAATAATCATCTTTTTACGAAGCACGTAGTGATATATTGGCCTTTCTGTAAAAAAAATTTAACCACCTCTATTTGTATCTGCCTTCTTGTATCGTACTGTATGACAAACTCGCATATTTCCACCGCTTAGCGGGTTTGATGATACTGCTAATAACAGGCTACGGGCTTGAAGCCGTTGAGAAACAAGAAAAAAAAATCTATTACAGCTCCGGTAATTGTCCTTTTTCCCGAAGCTATGAGATCTACGAGCAAGCTATCTTCTCATCCAATTACTCAATCATTTCTCGATGACGACTGTAAACACGAGCGCGATCATTTACTAAAACTCATCTAATGAATGTGTTTGTTTACGGCAAGATATACATAATTGGCTGCAATGTAGCAACTTTCGAGAATCGTGAGATCCGATGGTTGAATCGTTTCGAAAATAGAGAAAAGAAAATGCAGGCAAAAATTTTTAAAAACAATTTCAGTTTTTTTTTTCTCTCGCAATGCTTTTGTATAAACATAATTTTTACGTATTTGTAAGATGATTAGTTATTTATTATATAATGTGTGCTTTCTGAAGTATTCTGTGTTGTGTAGGAATTGTGTGATTCTGCTTTAATTTTAAAAAATTTTGTTTTGAGGGGAAAATATACATTTTAAAAGTTAAACGTTTTCCATTAAAAAGTTACCCACATTCTATCCTACTAAAAAAAAAAAAAACAAAAATTTGTAGAAATCTTTCAAAGAATAATTTTTTAGCCACTAAGATGCTATATATATATATATATATATATATATATATATTATATTATATATATATATATATATATATATATATAGCATATATATGTTTATTGTACCCATATTTAGCGCGGGCTATGCATTTTTTGAATGCAATTTTCAAGTACCTTTTTCTTGTAATATATTTAGATATTCTATCCATTATTTTCAAAAGGATTTTGCTCAATATTATTAACAAAAAGGGGGAAGGTTGGCTGACCAAAAAAACAGAGATATAGAGACAAAGAAGGCAAGGAAGAAGACGAATACGGTAACTTAGTTGGAGGAGTATTTACTATATATATAGAATTTCTCTCTCACTCTCTTCTCCATCGTGCAAGTGGATTCATAATAAACAATTTATTTTAATTTGAAACAGCTTTCTTATACCACTTCATTGTTTTTATTAGAATCAGATCTAAGGATTAAAGAGGAAATAGAATTAATTAGATGAGAGAGATGCATTTCTTATGTGTTTAACTCTCTACCTCAAAAAGCATCTTAATCTACCCAGAAAGATTTCAGTAAAAGGAATCGACGACTTTTATTTTTTACATATATTTCCCCAGCTCAAATATTTGTTGATGTAAAATATAATAAAATATCGTTTTGTGCCAGAAAAATTTAAATTTAAATTTTAAATCTAATTAAATAAATTAGTTTTATGATATTTTATTTCATTGCGATGCTTTAAAGGATGTCTTGCTGGAATATCAGTTGATTTGTATGAAGTATTACACCGCGCATCCGTGTGAAGGGTTCTGAAAACTCGAGTTTAGAAAGTATGAATGTTGCCAGTGTCCATAAAGACGAATATGTTTTCCTTTGTAAGATACAGTGATGTGTGTTGGCCACGTTAACTGATTGTTATACTTACAAACACAAGACCGCACTTATAGAGTCACGTTTGTGGGGGATCGGAAAGTCCAAGTACCACTGAAGGTCTGCAGTGTAAAAGTGCTGATGTATATTAAATCTGTTGAGTTTGGGGGACTCTGAGTAATCTTGCGCATGGGATCACTGGCCTCCAATTTTTCGACTGCTCTCAATCGCAATGTGGCAGCGATAGCCTAGTGGTCATGGTCACGTACTCGTGACCGAAGTTGTCGAGTCGTGAATTGAAGATGCAGTGCCACTGAAAACTTGCCGTGTAGAGGAGCTGCTGCTTGTTAAATCTGTCTTGGCTCAAAGTCCTGCCATTGGCATGTTTTGGAAATTTGTAGTGGAGAGGCCAGCTCAAGTGTCATGTTTGTCACTGGACCATGGTTCGAAATGACGAGGTCTGTCCACAAAAGACCTCGTGTTGCTTTCGAGTAGGGGTCTTCAACCCCTTGGCCCACTGAAGGTATTTTAGTGGCTCTTCATTTGAATCTGAAGCAATTTCAGGAAAATTGCGTCTCCTTTTTCACGTATAAAACGCCACCTGTGTTATTCTTGATATTCAAAACATTTTATTGATATGCTTGATACCCATTTAAGATAAAAATTACCTTAAAATTACGAATTTTTAAAAAATTTCATTGTAATTTAAATAATTTTAAGTATAAAAAAATCTGACTATGCATAAAATCTTAGAAGTTTTCTGAAGAAAAGATGGACTTTTATCTGTAACATGCAAACTATTTTAATTCGACTTCCATTTAACGTTTTTGAAACCAATGTATATATAGAAATCTGTAACACCATCTCTTCCCTTAGAATCAGCCGTAGTCTTATAAAATAAACCTCCCTTTCTTGTTTAAGCTACATTATTTTTTTTGACAGTCGAGTGGCCCGTGGATCATTGTGGCTTTATTGATATGGCCCTCTTGCATTTAAAGCCTGAAGACCCCTACATTAGAGTGTGACTTAAATTAAAATTAAATTAAAATCTCCATCGTAATCTGTCATTCAGACTTTCTCTGTCACTGTCTCATTGTTTTTAAAAGCTTTCAGAAACACGAGTAAAACGAGAACCCCACAGGAAAGTACCTATCTAAGGGAAGTTGCTTAGGTTTTAATCAGAGAATCAAAAATATATAAAAAAAATGTTAAATATCAGTTTATTTAATTCGTACAAAATAAAACTTTGAAATCGAATTGGACGGGATCATTGTGAAAAGCATCTCTTCTTCGTAATGTTTATTAATTTTTAATTAAGGTATCCGACTGGTTGCGACAACTTTTTTTTAAAAATAAAATGGAGATATGTGGATTGTTTTGTTGTTTTTAGATTATTTAGTACATTTAAAAAAAATATGTTAAGATTAAGAAGAGAAAAATAATTTATTATAACTAAAATGCGAAAAAATGGGTAAAAATTAACAAAAAATAACATGAACACGGTTTATTCTGTACTAAAGGTTTATGAACAAATTCTCAATTCTGATGTGTTGCTATGTTATTTATTGTCGAAATGACCTTCAGGATAAGAGATATTTTCATTTCTACAAAAACTAGAGTACTTTATCTCAGTTATTATATGAAATTGCTTAAAAAAACAGTGATTCTATTCACATAAGGGACTGTAAATTTTGTAATAAAACAGTGATTAATAAATCAGAAGGTTAAAACACTTCTACTATTATACACAGAACTGACACAAAAAATTTCAGTCAATTATTTTCAAAACTTTTTTAGCAATCGCTGGTCCCGTTGAATTATTTTCTTAAAGAGTAATGGGCATCTGCTTTTACTAAAACACTTTTAGTTTTTGTTCTAGAGAATGGAAAATGATAACTTGGTATTTTTATAAAGCTAATAAAATGGTCTATAAAATAAAATCATTAAAAAAATTACCAATTTTTGGCAAAATTCATAATTTTAGGGTAGTCGGATACCTTAAAACTGAGTAGTCTTTGAAAAATTAGTGTAAATATGCTTTTCTTCCCCTTAAACTTCACTCCACTATAAAATAAATGATAGAGTCCAATGAGTTATTGTAAATGTAGTAATTCTGTGTCATCACGCTTTTTTATAACATTTTTGCACACGCGTCTTATTCTCGTTATTCTGCGTTAATTAGTCCAATTGCTTTTGTTGCTCTTACGCATAATTTCACGGAAAAGAGCTGTTTAAATTTGAATCAGCAAATAAGAAAAAATGGAAAAAAAAAAAAAAATCGAATGCGTTCGGAGAAAAACTGCCAATTACGTGGGCAGTGTAATCGCTTTGTTATTCATCTTGTGAAACAATTATTTTACTTTTTTTCAATTTTTAAAGAAAGTCATACATGTCTAGCAGAATTTACATTTCATCACACATATTTACATTTCAAATGAAGTCGTATATTTCGAGCAGAAAGAAAAAGGTATTTTAGTTCATTGTAAATTGTGTCTTTAATTCTGAAATTGTGTGCCAGATCCATAAATTTTAATTAAAGCCTGCGGATCATTTTACATAAAACCACGGTTTGGTCGAAAAGATTATGCATTTCGTTTAAAAAATACTAAGGATTTACATATTAATTATTTAAGTGAAGTTATTGTGATATTTTTTTCGTCAAAAAGGCTCAAAAACTTTTGTAATTGTGCTAATTGTTGCATATTTATCTGTTCCAAATACTTATAGTTTTATAAAGTGATATTATGCATATTACTTAAAAATTTATACCATTTAAGATATATTCAAAGCATCAATATTTTAAATAATCTTAAGCAAAATGAAGCCCATACAATAATATAACTAATTCGGTTTTTAATGTGTTAAATTTATATATGGTACAATCAAGTAAACCAATAATTAATTAGAATGAAGTGCATGTAGTTAAAAGATGTAAAATTATGCCCGTAGTATAATCATTCTATAATTTTTATTCTTTTTGTACGGAAACTATCCAATAAGACAGATCTTAGGGTGCCAGCCCTTCGCGTGCAAAAACTTAACATGCCGCTCCCCTAGAGAATTTTTCTTATTTTGACTCATACTTAACGTTGACGTTATAAACTCGTCTACCTGTACAAGAGTAAAAAGTAAAACAATAATAAAAATGTAACCAGACACAAAGAGACTGAGTAAATATTAAAGTCGCACTGTTAAGCTATACACGAGGGCTTTTGGCGACGGACCTCGAAATTTGGAACTATGGTCAAGTGACGAGGACGATACCTGAGCTGGCACCCCTCTCTCCTAATTACCACATCACACAAACGGACACAAAGTTTTTCTAAATTGTAAGGTTATTGTTATATAAGGCAATAGAATTCCCCCAATTCATATTGAACTTAAACAATCCTGTGTCTTAGGTAATATAATCCATTTGAGATATTTTCGTGAAGCAACTTGTGACGGATCTATGCACGACATTCTACTAATCCTCTTGGGTATTCTTTGGGGCCAGCAAAATTCACCAATCTTCTCCTATGCAGAAAACGTGATATGAGAATTAATTTTATTAATTAGAGTTCTAGTTCGCGAGTTAAAGGGAGTTAGAAGTGAAGAAGATTAGATAGCAGAAAGAAGGTTAGAGTTTAGTTAACTTGTGGTGACAAGAGAGATACAAGGTGAAGATTACCATAAATGGTTAAAAAGGCCTTATAAAAGATTAAAGATAGGAAGTTGTGATTGATTCATTAAATTGATTAGAAGACTGCTTAAGTTCAGGTATCGTCACCTTCCTATTACGTTAATATTTAAAGTATTAAAGTGGTTAAAGGGCATTAGTTACACACCTACTGTATGAAGTAATATTAAGGAGGAACTATTATTATAAAGTAGTTTAGTAAATGTATTCTCGCGCAAAACGCGAATCTCGTCCTTTCCCTCTGTTGTCTGACTGGATCACATCCTATTTATAGTGTTGCATTGCTTTGAGTCAATTAAAGTGATAAATAAAATAATTGAAAATTATCAAGTTGAATAATCCTTCACTTCCTTCCGCACCTTTGGCTGAGTTACAGGGTAGACGGGAAGTAGGTTTGTTACAAGCTTTCTCAACAAAAAAAAGTAATCTTTGAGACACTTTTGTTAAGCATCGCTCCGCAATACGTCACCAGTGCCGCTAATAAGCAACAAATTGCAGGTTCTTCCACTCATTTTGCTATTAAAGGGGGGTAAAGAGCAGACAAAAGGACATTGGACCAACACATTGCACTAACATTCTATTTTTTTTTAAAACTGTGCTATGCTCTGGGACTTATTTTGATTTTTCAATAACTGACATTGACTTATTCTAATTTTTATTTTGAGAAATTCATAAAACATTTTACTTGATTGATAGAACTATCACTTAAAACATTTTACTTGATTAATGCGGTCAGCGGTCGCCCCTTGCTCAAGCCGCCCGCATGCTGTGCACGCGCTGCACATCTGCTGGAATCGGCCCTGCTATCTAAAATAATTTTCTGACTGAAGTGCAGGACACACTGGAATATGAAAACTGCAAGCACAATTTACAACTTCAGCAGAATGCATGGCTTTTGTAAAATTTTACGAATGCATAAAACACGCAGTTAAAGTTTGGAAGAGACATTTCCATAAGTTTTTATACATAGAAATCTTTTCCCGAACTTGCAGTTTAAAAATATGAGCAAGCAAAAGGTTTGATTTATCATTGGTTATTGTTGTTTTTTTCTTTTCAGGATCACTGAAGAATTCTTTATGTAATTTCAAGGGTACATGCATTACAGTTTTCGCTTCAAAATTTTAAATGAATAAATTCCATCCATTTTTTTCTTTTTTGATTTAATTAAACGGAAGAAGGAAGTGAATTTTCAATATGCGTATTATTTGCTCACATTTAATGTTCAGATTATTAAAGCAACATAATAGTCGCATAATATTAATTCATCTTTTACAGAACATAAGAAAATCGAGGGTGAACAGTTCATAGAGTATTACTTACAATCTGTTGTGTCGAATCTCGGGTTCGAAACCTAGTGCCACGGAAGACTTGCCGTGTAAAGAGCCTGATATACGTGAAATCTGTAGAGATTCAAAGTCCTTCCATTGGCATAATGTGGAAATTTAGAGAGGATGTGCTAGATCAGGAGTCGTCCTCATCACTTGGCCGTGGTCCAAAATGACGAGGTTCGTCTCCAGTAGCACTTGTGTTGTTTCAGAAAACGCGCGATATCAATTAAAATCAAATAAAAAAATTTACAATCTGTTTCAAGATTCGGAGTTCAAAACGTATATTTATTTTTACATTTTAATAACTTAGGTGGCTTCCAGTTTTTTTTCACTTTTTAAGGGACGCAAAAAGGGTCATTTTGGGGAAAAGAAAGTTATAATAACAGAATATTATAAAAAATTATCTACAAAATGTGGATACATTGGATTATTTTTGACTTCTAATGGGAATTTTTTTTTATTCTGAAGGCTTCACTGCTCTATTCACAGTCTGTAATTAAAATAATTTAATTCAAATCTCTCTCTTGCTAGAGACCGCAATATGTTGAAATTTAATTTTTTATTGCGTAATAAAGAAAATAATTCATTCGTGATCTTTTGGTTGTTTTGATAGTTTATTCGTGAATTTTGCAATTAAAAGATATTTGGAGTGCCATTATTGTTTTTTGGGGTTAATTGCAAATTTATTTTTTCTTCTCTTGATCATTTATTTCAAAAACATGTTCATCAAAATCTTTGCATTTAAACTCGAGTAGAATATTTATAAATTTCTACCATCTAAAAAAATTATGTACAATTATAGAAATATAATGGCGAAATATTCTTAAAAAAATCAAAAGCTTTACATTTGTTTCAAATATATTTCGGTGGCCGTGGTCATGAGCTCGGCTAGCATGAATTGAGTTCGAGCACTAGTACCACACTGATGAGCCGACCACCGTAGCCGAGTGGTCAAGGTATCGAATCGTGGCTGGCATGTTACGAGTTCGAGACAAGTACCACTTAAGACCCGCCGCGTAGGGGAGCGATGCACATTAAATCTGTCGTGAGTGCTCAAACGTTCTCCCGTTGGTGTGGTGTGGTAGTTAGGAGAGGGGGTGCCAGCTCAGGTGTCGTCCTCGTCACTTGACCATGGTTCAAAATGACGAGGTCCGTCACCAAAAGCCCTCGTGTAGCTTTGCAGTGTGACGTTAATATTCACTCGCCACTGATGAGCCTCCGTTTTACAGAACTGATGCAAATTCAATCTACCGTGGCTCAAAGTCCGCACGCTGGGATGGTGTGTTCATATGGAGAGATGTTCATGCGTCCTAGTGGCTCAAAATTACAATATTTGCTGTTACGATGTCCGTTGTCAATAGCCCTAATGTTGCTTTTTAATGGGATGTAAAATACACTCTTAAAAATATTTTTTGAAGCATGATAACACATTAAATATCATTCGGGCATTTTCGTAAACATTTAATTAAATTTAGATGCTTTAGCGCTTAACTTTAGACACTCTGTTTTCTTAGTTAATGATGGGTCAATGGATGGGTTGACTGCAGGTCATTTATGTACCTTTTACAGAGAATTAAGCGCGAGAATAATTTCCAATCAGCTAAACATTAATATGTCGCCTTACGCTACCCCGACTTACGCGAACCCGGAGTTACGCTATTTTTAATTCTCGTCGATTCGGCTTTTATTTGAGAGATAGAAAAAAAATGATAAAATGAGTGAAACTGATAATGTGTGATTGAAGAAGTTTTCGATCTTGAAAGGCAAATAAATTTAGAAGTGGATAGTGATGACGTTCAAGAAATGAGGGATTTCCACAATCAGGAGCTTGAAACGAGCCCAATTCCTTTCTACCTTTGACCCAGATAAAGGTGTGGAAGGAATTAAAGGATCATTTGACATGATAAATTCCAATTATTTTATTTATCGACTATAATCGACTCAAACATAAATAACACTATAAATAGGATAATTCAGTCAAGCAACAGAGAGAAGAGACGAGATTCGCGTTTGGGGAGACTACGTTTATAATCATGTGTTTCTTCCTTAATATTACTTTACACAGAAGATAAGTCCTAACGAATTTAACACTTTAAACATCGACGTAATAGGAAGTTGACAGTAACTGACTTAAGGCAGTCTTCTAATCAATAGTAGTTAATTTTATCTTCCTGATTATAATCCTTTAAAAGGTAATCTTTACCTTGAATATTTCTTGTCACTTCTCATTAACTAAACTTCTAACTTTTCATTCGCTATTCTCTTCACTTCCAATTCACTAACTTTATAACTCGGGAAGTAGGAATATATAGAATAAACTTAATTTGCATATCACGTTTCCTTCTCTTGGAGAAGATTGGTAATTTTTGCTGACCTAAAAGAATACCCAAGAAGATAAATAGAAGGTCACGTATAGATCCCTCACAAGCTGACAATGGATGAGCCCATAGAAATACAAGACATAGAAGAACGTGAGTTCTTAGACCCAGTTCAGTCAGAATATCGAATGACAATAGGGAATTGGACAGAAGATCTCAGTTTAATTGAAAAAGGGTTACAAATTTTAGAAAAAATAGAATCCAACGATAGGCATATTTTTTAAACATAACATGGTATAAAAAATTATTATCATGCTACGAGAAAAAAGTACGGGAGAAAAAAACCGTTGAGCCGACAGACTTATTGTTGGATTTATAAAACATTCAACATCAATATAACTTCATTTTCAATTTTGTATTATCTAAGAGAGTATACTAAGCATTTTTTCTTCTAAATTATTATTTTCTTTCGCCTCCGGCCCGAACTAAAAATAATTTATACGTATTTGTATGCGAAATTATACCCCCCCTGACGCGAGTATCACTGTGTTGCACCTATCGCGTTAGCTCGGGGTATTACTGTATTTAAAACCACTATCTCCTTAAAGAGTCCTGCAGATTAACTAACCGACTTTTTCGCTTTGTGATCACTTTTCCTTTGAAAATACTTCAGGAAACGCTTGGCTGTGGATGGAGTAAGAAACCGCGGATATTCTGCCCCAAAGATTCCAGAAAAGTATGAGTCATGGTAACACAGAGGAGAAAAAATCTTTCGTTTGTAATCTAACGATAACTTAATTCAAGGGTGTAGAGACATTTTTTGGAAGACATAAGAAAGCGTTCTTTTATTTTCTATTCGTCATGAACGTAAATTAAAGGCTCGGTATTGCGGTCCCGTTTCTTTCTATATGTGACACTTTTTGGCAATTTTTTTTCCACTTCGGTTGGAAATTTGGCATACTTAACTCTTACCGCATGTATTGAAATTGTAAAGAAAATTCGGGATGTGTGTGTAAGATAAAAATAAAAATGTTGGGAAAGGAAATTTTAGTATTAAAACAAAAGGCGGAGTTTTTTCACAGAGAGAATTAAAACAATTACATATAATTTGGATTTAAGTTAGAAAAAAAAAAGGTTTGAAAACGTGTCGGTAGAGTATGGAATAGGACTTATTTCGCTCATTTTCGAAATGAGACTATTTTTAAAAGTTTAAAGAGATTTAGCTTTTTTTCACCTAATAATATTCGAGTTTTCTTTTCTTTATCCTCTAATTCTTGTGCGCAGTTTTACCGGCGATACTGTACTATTCCTTATACACATTATAAATGGCCCTTTCAAGTGAGTGAGTGAATATTTACGTCGCACTGTTCAGCTACACGAGGACTTTTGGCGACGGACCAAGTCATTTTGATCCATGGTCAAGTGTCGAATACAACACCCCTGAGCTGGCACTTCCTCCTCCTAACTACCATACCACACCAACGGGAGGACGCTTGAGCTCTCACGAGAGATTTAACGTACATCGTCCCCCCCCCCTACAAGGCGGGTCTTCAGTGGAACTGAGCTCGAACTCACAACATGCCACAGCCACGAGTCCGTTACCTTGACCACTTGGCTAACGTAGCCCCATGGTCCTTTTAAGGCATCAAGCTTGAGAGAATCTTTTTTTTTTTGGAAATTAGTTTGCAACATTTTTAGTTATTTTTTAGAAAATTAGTTTGAACATATATTACAGGAAACACTGTAGAGTATTCTAAAAAACTTATATCTATGAATTTTCATACTTATATAACAGTGGCGTAACGATGGTCTCTCTCTAAAATCAGGTTGTGGGCCCCGAGCCCAAATACGTATTGGGCGTCAATCAGGCTTTGGGCTCCTAGAACACCTGCTCCCCCCGCAATGCTAGAGTGTATGTTACGCCACTGACTTAAAACATTTAAGTTGTTGGTGCTGTTAATGGCACCTGTCTAACGTAGTCAGACCGAGGCCCACGAAATTCATCATGGCATCGGGCTAGATTGTACGCATGTCGTCAGCCGTAGCTTTGAGCACCATATAGGTGACGCTACAATTTGGCTCGGTTCCACCCCAATTTCGAAGGAGAAGACCTTGGGAGTGGTCAGGGGCCTCCCACCTCTCTTCCCCTCCCACCAACCTCACGAGAGGACTCACGGCTCTGAGGCTATTTAGAGTACCCTCATGCCGAGAAGCACTATACATTTACAAACATCCATGCCTTCTCCGGGGTTTGAACCCAGGCCCTACAGCACAGCAGTCAGCGTCGCTAACCACTATACCGCATGGGCGACTATAACGTTTATAAAACTACGTATCTGTATATTATTCTGTATCTGTATTTATAAAATATATTAGTATGTTGTAAAATATTACACACATCACAATATCAAAATAAATACATAGGAATAATTAAAATAAGGACTTTTGTTTCCGTAATAGTTAGAAGTAGATAAATTTCGAAAAAATTTACAATAATTTAAAAAAAAATGATTTTTTTAAAAAAAAATAATTCCACGAATCCATTTCTTAAGAAGAAAATGAAATTCTTAACACTTTCTCGATGATATATAATGACATAATTTTCAATTATTCAGTCATATAAGAAATTTATACCCCCCCCCCCTTTTTATAAAAAAAAATCAATTGAATTTTTGTTTTTGCCCATTGTGTTCCATGAATTTTATTATATCAAACTGTGCTATCAAGTAAAAAAAAATTCTGGATCCACCCTCTACGTCTAGGTGAACATGACTTATTTGTATTCAATTTGATTTTCCTTGCTTAGCGATGCGAGCTCTTACAGGAGACTACTCTTCAAATATTATCGCAATTGAAAGCGTCGCCAAGTGGCGATAAGAGGCCAAGATTGTGTGATGCGGAGCGCGACCGGCTGAGGTGGTTGCCATGACAACCCACTCCACGCTTCCATTGTCACTTCCAGTTGGGAAGGAAAACTTTTTTCCAGCCTTCGTCCGAGAAGAAAGGCTTCTTCGCTCTGACCTTTCTTTCCCCTCGATTAATATATATTTTTCACTCTTTTCCCGCTTTAGAAGGATCTTTCATGACAAAAAACCAATCTATATTATTTTCAGTGGCAATTTGCTATTCGGAAAATCGATATTTTCATCTTCTACTTCATATGAATTTTAAAGTTGTCGGCGCTGTGAAATACGAAAAGTGCTATGTATTCTACGTTAAAATATGAATCATTTATTATACATTTATGCAAGGATATTTTTTTTGTGATCAACTAAATTATATAATAAATAAGAATGACACCATTTCATTGTGAATGTACTGCGTAAAATTTAACATAGCTGTTAAGTTATTGTTTGTTTATTTTTAATTCTTTGAAGTAAATTGTTTTGCTTCTATTTTACAAAATCTCTTTATTGTTGGGCATTATAATTGTATAGTGATTACATTGTACAATACATAGGATGTGGATCGAAATTATTTCTTTTATTTTTAAAATTTCAAAACCTACCTAAGAGGAATTGATGCTCTCTGGTGTACAGATGAAGGGAAAAATAAATTTTTTTTATGTTTCATACTACCACAACGAAAATAACGTTTAGGTTTAAAAGTATTTTTATGATAAAAGTAAAAGTACTTTTTGCTAGAAAAAAAAAAAAAAACAGGTGTGTTTTAGTAATTCTTAACATTTACACCGACCGAAGGTCACATATTAAATAATTACAAGAAAAAAAACTTTAGGTACATTTAACAGCTTAAAAAAATATGTCGTCGAAATGACAGTGCAGGGTAAAGGGGAAGACGGAAAAAGCTGCGGGGTTCTGGGGATATCAAATGTTGCACTATTTCGTATCCACTACTCCTTTATCAATAATCTCGATTTTGGTTATTATAATAATGCTTAAAAATCATTCTTACGGTATTTTTTCCCTTAAATTCTACCCTTTTGTGGCAATATTAAATTTTCAAATGAACTTTTTTTAACTATTTTTCTTCTAATTCCATTACCTTAGAATAGGGATGGCCAACCCGCGGTACGCGTGCCACAGATACGAATGAGTTGTATGATTGACACGAGAAGACTTATTGAAAAATTTTAAAAACTGAAAATATAATAATAAATAATACTAGTTTTTTACTGCTTTATTGAAAGGTGATTGTCTCAGACAAAACAAAATAGCAAAGTTTATTTTAAATACATTTAATTGAACTTTAATAGAATTTTTTTTTTTTTTGTACAAAACACTCCTTTATTGCCGTCTGCGTTGATTTTGCAAAGGAAGTGCATTCGTCAGCTTCTAGAATTTGAGGGAACTTGTTTTAAAATATCCAACCTTACTTTTTTTTTTTGTGAACACACTTTTTCTTTTGTCCCCCCCCCCCTCGATTTTGGAGAAAAAAAAGAGAAACTGATGCTCACCTAAAATAACCCGATTTTCTTAGCATTTTCCTGAACTAATCCTAATATTGATGATTCAGTAAAAAATCTACAAATTGAAAAACCCTCATTAAGAAAGTATTGACTGTTTAAGAAGAATTTAGAATTACATTTTTCTGTTAACAATAAAACATAAGTTCGTACTTTTGTCTTATTTATTATAACATTTTTAAATTTGCACTACTTAGACTAGCATAAAATATAAGCTATTTGTGTAAAAATTCCATAATGAGCCTATAAGAAACCTTTTTCAAATTTTCATATTCTTTTGTTTGATGGAAAAATTTGAAGGAGCACATGTGCATATTTTTTTTTAACAGATAGAGGCACTCTTCTAAAAAAGCTTTGCCTCCCCTGCCTTAGAAAATCTTTTCCGCAAAGGAAGGTTCCCGATTAATATTATTTTTTCCCCATAGTACCGCGATCCACCCTAATGTGTAATCAGCTTTTATTACTACCATAAAAATCAAATATGTTTTGGATAACGAAAAAAAATTAATATAGATGTATTGCATAAAATATTATTCAGTTGAAAAGCTTAAGGTACTTACGACAACTTTTTTAAAAAAAAATGGAGATAAGGGGATTTTTTGTTGTATTTAGATTTTTTTAGTAAACTTTATGAAAAATATGCTAAAATTAAGAAGTGAAAAAAAATCATTATTACTAAAATGGGGGGGGGGATGACAAAAAATAACATAAACATGGCCCATTCTGTACCAAAAGTTTATGAACAAATTTTCAATTTTTAAATTCTTATGTGTTGCTACGTTATTCATTTTTGAAGTGACCTTCAGGTTAAGAGATATTTTAATTTTTACAAAAACTAGAGCACTTTATTTTAGTTGTTATATGAAATTGCTAAAAAAACAGTGAATATATTCATATGAAGGACTGTAAATTTTGTAATAATATGCGGTGATTAATAAATCTGAAGGTTAAAACGCTTCTACTATTATAAAGAACAAACACAAAAAGTTTCAGTTAGTTATTTTCAAAACTTTTTGAGCAATCGCTGCCTCTGTTTGAGCATTTTCAAAAAAAAAAAAAAAAAAAAAAGCACATTTTGAGTAAAACGCGTTTTACAGTATTATACCTTGCTTAAAGTAATGGCATCTTCTCTTACTAAAACACTTATAGTTTTTGTTCTAGAGAACGGAAAATAACAAACTTTGGTAATTTTATAAAGCTAATAAGATGGCTTATAAAATAAAATCATAAAAATTTTCACACTTTTTAGAAAAATTTACAATTTTAGGGTGGTTGGATACCTTTAAAACTCGTAAATGCTACATTTATTTTTCACTTGTACAGAATATATTCAAGCATTTAACTGTTTCATGTGCTGAATTTTTCGCAAAAATAATGCACTAGAGGGAAATAATTACAAATATTTTCGATAAACCTCACAAAACTATAATTATTGAACAAAATCTAATACATATAAATAATATTAAACCCTTTTTTTTAAATAAAGAGCGTCCGAAGTTTTAAAAAATAGGTGGTACATATTTTGTACCACCACACTTCAAGCAGAATGATAGTTCTGGAAACATTTTCTTCCCTAGGCACAATGGAACTTTGCTGACATAACACATACTTTCTGTACGAACTTGGATTACTTTTGTGCTGCGGGTAGCTTTAGCTAGTTACTTTATAGTTGGAAAGTAACTAAATACACTTCATCATCTCTTATACTGTTATTCTCATCCTATACATTAAAACATTTTCAATTTTTTCTATTCTATTGTTGTAAGCTTCATTTTAGTTTAATCCTAATTTACCAAGTTTTAAATAGTTTTCCATACATAATTTAATTTTACTTAGTTTTTATTTTGTCATCATATATAATAAGTGTATTGGCAGTATTTATTTTTTTCTGAACTCGAGTTACAGCTCATTCAGGACATTTGTGTAATTTTGTGTATGGATTATTACATAATAAATATTATTATTTTTAAAAAATGCAACTTACAACAAATCTATCTGGCACAATAAACATGTCCATTATTGCGAAAAATAAAGTGGAATGCATTTTGTATTTGTAAAGAAAATGGCCTTTAATAGCGTGGTGGTACATTTTTTGGCTCATCATATTTTCATCCTAGCAATGCCGATGTGAGGTATTACTTATTGTAATATTGATTTATTTCGAATCACAAGAATTTTTATCGAATATCACAAGAATCACTTTCATTTACACTTAAAAATACACACAACACAGTCATTTCTAAAATACACCACTCAACAGACTCACAGCAGATCAAAGAATGAACTTCTCACAAACCCATTCCATACAACTAGTTTCGGATATCTGTTGGAAACTTAAGTAACTTCTAGGAGTTAACCTCTTTGGTGGTTCAGAGAATGTACCGTCTAGCATCGATTTCTGAGGCATTCAAACAAGTGATACGTTTTGTGTACCATCACACAATAAACAAATAAGAATTAGTGGTACAACATATGTACTACCAAGCATGAAAGAGAAGGGGTCTCAGGAGTGTTAGCCTTTTCTGGAGGGCTGAAAATATAAACAATATTCAAATACATATAACTCTTTTAAATTAAAATTAAATAATTCGAATCTTTTACATATTATTTATAAAGGAATAAGGCTTCAGAAAAGTGTAAAATGTTTAAAATATAATAATAATTTTAAAAATTAAAAGCATATGAAAATAAGAAATTTTTTATAAGAAATATTAATTAAGTTTTACTGCGCGCACGCTATTTTCTAAAATAGTATCCTTTTATGCATAAAACTTTATAGAATTATAAAATGTATCATACACTTTAAGCCCTAGTAAATTAAGAAAAATTTGTCTTTTGTATTTCAAAATATTTGAAAAATATTGAAATTTTTTACAAAATGTTTGAAAAATATTGAAATTTTTTACAAATTTTTTGAAAATATAACTTTTTTATTTTTAAAAAATATAATTTATAATTCTATTTATTTAAATTTACTACGGTGTAATAAGGATACATTTAACCTTATGAATCAACTTATTGCTACTAATTAAAGATAATACTTTTGAAAATAGCATTCGCGCAGTAAAACTTAATGAATATTTCTTAGAAAAAAATGTCTTATTTTCAAATGCTTATAATTTTTAAAATTATGATTCTATTTTAAACATTTTACACTTTTCTGAATCCTCATTCCTTTATAAATAATATGTAAACGATTCGAATTATTTAATTTTAATTTAAAAGAATTATATGTATTTGAATATTGTTTATATTTTCAGCCCTCCAGAAAAAGTTAACACCCCTGAGACCCCAGGGCTAATGATTAACTTTTTTTACTATCAAGTTTTTAATTTCAAAGTAATCGGAGTATGACCAGATTTATCGAACAGCACAGAAAATCTATTTCTTGAAAAGAGGGGTATATTATGTACTACCTGAATAATGATCTATTTTCTTCTAAAAAATATAGTTGTGTAGTAAGCTGTTTCATGACATTCATGTTCCTTCTAGATCGCCATTTTTTTCCTTTTCTGAACTATTGTTTTCTTCAACTTTCTTATGCTTGCGCTGAAAATAGTATCTAACGGCGTGGAAACTATAATGTACACCTGACTCAGAATTAATTGTGCATTACACCGCGGTACTGATAATAGAACTTAGAAACGCCGCCTATATTCGATTGCAACTCCGTAGTGAATGTTACATAGTTCTAAAAATTGGAAGGAAAGAAATGACTGATTCATCCTCCATTCTAGTTGTTAAAAAACAAATCTGGAAATATTTTTTAAAGTAGTAAGCACGAAATATGTTGAGAAATAATGTATTAACCAAACAATGAATAGGTGTTTACAATGAATACATGCGGAGTTCCTCTGATATCATTTGGAAATTATTTTGAGGCAACGGTGTCACGAGCTTTTAGCATAATTTATTCGTAGATCACCACCGCTCTGATATGAGAATATATAGTCATTTCGAAGGGAGTTGTACTTTTTTTAAATATTAGTGTAAAAAATATAGTTTTATTCATTTATTTTTCCATAAAACATGTTATTTGGGGGTGGGGTACTAAAGGTTTTAAGTAGTATTATGTTCTCAGTTTTGAAAAGGTTTGTTTTAAAATAAAATTTTGTGACAATTATTGAAGAAAAGTAAAATGCATCTGAAAAAAAAATGAAATGTTTTTTTAATTAGTCAATTAAGAAAATCTGGCATATTGATATGTCGATAAAAAAAAACAAATTATTAAAATAGGATACAAATTAGCAGATTTTTCTCAATACTTGATCGGTCAGTAACTGTGTCTGTTGGCTCGTAAAATATTTGACTTATTCTTGTCAATAATATGCATAAGGCATAAATGTGCTCTATTGTCGACATTGAAGTTCTTTTCAATTTGTATGGATTTAAATAATGCCTTATGATAAGCTTTCAGTCTTTATTTTAATTTAGTTTCAATCGTTAAGCAGATAAATGGTTTCCCTCTTCATTAATCTTTTTCTATAACTAGCCTACTGTGTGTTTTCTCTCTCAAACTTTTTTTTATTGATTCTCTCGAGAAAAATACAAAATTTTTTAAAAAATGGAGTGTGTACGCTTATGACCACATGATTATTTCAAATTTTGTAATGTAAAATTATTTCTTGATTATTAATATGTATGGGAGAGAAAACCTAGACATAATTGTTTGTTTTCATTGTATAAAGAAATATTCAGAATGTAAATAATACTATCTGATGAAAACATTTCCAGCGTTTTTATTTTCTGATATACTTAAAGTTTTTCACTCTATAAATCGCTTTTTTAAAAATAAAGAAAAGTATCAGTTGTAATGTATCAGAAAGTTGTCTTTCTGCGCATGCTCTATAATACTCAAACTAGTCAATTCTGTCGTAGGTTTATTACAATAAATTATTACTGGTATTCGGTGATTTTAGCAATTTTTTGTTGCATTTTTATGGCTCCTTGAAATAGAAATGTGCCTTCTTAAAAAATGTTTTATGTGCAAAAGAGCAGAAAAGTAGAAAATGTTTTCAAAATTACGAAATTTCATACATTTTTAAAGAAGTTTTACAATATTCCATCTCAGTCTAACTTGGCGTGACGAGAAAGATATATAATGTGTGCCAATCTCTACTTGAAAAATAGGTGTAACTTTCTTTTTTTGGAATTTAAATCCAAAAAAATCCATAGAAATTTGTAAAAAAATGTAAAACATTGTAGAGATTGAAATTTTAATAATACATTTCAAGTTAATCACATGTTAAAAGCATTTATTTTTTAAACAAAGTTAATTAATACAGTCAACAGAATAACGTCATGAAATTCCAGTTTGGCTGAAAACCAAATTTCGACGCCAAATTTTGTCAATGTTGTAACAATGACATTCTTACAATAATGACGAAAGAAGCTGAACGAGCCTTACAAAATCGAACGTGACGTTCATTCAAGTTCACTCTCCAGTAAAAGGCACCTAAAGAAGTTACTAATAACCGACTATTTTTTTAAGCAAAGTTAATTTATACAGTCAATAGAGCAACGTCATGAAATTCCAGTTTGGCTGAAAATCGATTTTCGACACCAAATTTTGTCATTGTTGTCTTTTTTGTGAAGGACTTTACACTGTTACGGAAAATTCCTATCCATTGTTACGAGCGTAACAATGCTTGACTCTTTAAAACGCTTCATTCAAGTTCACTCTCCAGGAAAACGCGCCTAAAGAAGTTATCTCACTTTAATAATCTATTGTTTATATATATATGATTTCTGTAAAATTGAAGTCCAGTCTGATATCTTTCTTTAGATTGTTTTCTTTCAGTATACTTCTTCAATGATGAATACAAGATCTATACTTTAAAAAAAATAGCACAACCAAGTGATAATAGTCAAGAATTTTGTCGTCGCGATTGTTCTAGCAGAGTCCCAGTTCTGATTCTATCAAGGATCCGTCGTACGAAGCAGTAATGGTTATAGTTGTAGTTTTTGCTTGTTATAAACTACATTGGTCCACTAGTGCTGAGATGTGGAAGTTAAGAGAGACGCATGTTAATATTTTGTCTTTGTCATTCGACCATGACTCAAAAGTACGATGTTCGTCACCAATGTATACGAAACCAACCGACTGAAACTGTAGGGATTGGAAGTTTGACATATATTTTTGTCTCGAACATGAGAATAAAATCCGAATATTTCATTCGTAACCGGCAGAAACAAACTTGCTGTCATTGAAAGAACTTATATTATTAGATTTTTCTCAAGCACAGAAAAAAAAATACTTTTAAATATCTTTCTAAGAAGCATATTTGTGTTAGATTATGAGTGAGTGAATATTAACGTCGCACAGTTCAGCTACACGAGGGCTTTTGGTGACGGACCGCGTCATTTTGAACCATGGTCAAGTGACA
Source organism: Trichonephila clavata (assembly GCA_019973975.1). Lineage (NCBI taxonomy): Eukaryota > Metazoa > Arthropoda > Arachnida > Araneae > Nephilidae > Trichonephila > Trichonephila clavata. Next base: position 211,529 of record BMAO01015617.1, read on the forward strand.
TGAACGACACCTGAGCTGGCAGCCTCCTCTCCTAACTACCACACCATACCAACAGGAGGACGTTTGAGTTATCGACCGATTTAACGTGCATCGCTTCTCTACACTGCGGGTCTTTAGTGATACTGGGATCGAACTCATGGCACGCTAGCCATGATCCGATGCCTTGACCACTTGGCTACCGCGGCCACATTAAAATATGAGAAGTGGGTATTTTGATGTTACCCCCCCCCCTTTTTTTTATTTTGGGCCTTTTAAGGAAATTAATGTAAATTACTTAAGATTAGGAATCCTGGTGTTAAAAAAATATTTAATATTAATACTTGCTTATCGCATTAGTTAATTTGATTTAATGATTATCTAGTGCGCAACATGGGTAGTCAACGTATAGCTGTCTGTTTCAGTTGAATCCTATCTTGGATTTTCTTACGGTAGGCAAATTGTTTTTCGACTCGTAAAACAATTACATTACTTTGGCGATAGAAGTGGCTGTAGTAGCCAAGTGGTCAAGGCATCGGATCATGGCTAGCGTGTCATGAGTTCGATCCCAGTACCACTAAAGACCCGCAGTGTACGGGAGCGATGCACGTTAAATCTATCGAGAGCTCAAACGGCCTCCCGTTGGTGTGGTGTGGTAGTTAGGAGAGGGGGTGCCAGCTCAGGTGTCGTCCGTGTCACTTGACCATGGTTCAAAATTACGCGGACCGTCTCCAAAAGCCCTCGTGTAGCTGAACAGTGGGACGTTAATATCCACTCACTCTCTTGGCGATGGAAATTTTCTTTTGGATGCCAAACTTTTAAGCTGTATTTTGTTGACGCAGTGCAGCACTGTAATGGATTGTTGGCAAACTTCCAATATAGCAAACACACTATTAAGAAATCTGAGAGGGGCAGTAGCTTATAAAAAACTATACAATATCCGAAGAACGTCTTGTGAAAAAAATAATGCTTATTGAAAGATGGGTTATACGCGTAAGTAAAAGCTTTTATTATTGGTACATAATTTTGAATGGGTAATAGGACCAATATATATGCATCTAATACACATTGTATAGATGCACATATTGTCCTTATTGTGAAGTATAAATTGCTCAATAACTATAAAAATAAACGCAAATCTATTTTATCATTTTTATATCCGTTTCTTAAACACAAATGTATTCAAACCTGAGCAAATTAATTATTTAAACCTATGTATTGTTTTGTATTTTGTAAATAATTCTGAGGCTTTTTACTATACAATTGTGTAATAAGTGTACTACGGTCTAATGTATTATTTTCAACTGCAAATTACTTAAATTTTAATGTCTAAACTATACCAAAAGAAATATAAGCGTTTTTAATTGCTCATGATAATTAGAATACAAGTGGGAATTATCAACCAGTCACACATGAAACTATAAAGTTGACATAAACATCCGGAAATTACTTGCAAACAAATAATACGCTTCGAAAACTATTGGATGCTTTCTTAAGCAAAACTTTTGAGAAAAAAAATATTTAACTGGAAATATATTTTTGAAGAAATGGCTGTGTTTATTGGTTGTCATCACCGGAAATATATTTTAACCAGAAGGTGCAAAAAATGTTCGACACCTTGATAAGATCCACAGTACACTTAATCATTTTAGTAAAAAATACTCTTAACCAAGAGTTAGTCGGTTTCAAAGTGATGAGGGTTTTTGAAAAACGTATCCTAAAATTAAATGAGTTGCGTGTATCAGACAGTTGAGGCTCTAAAACTTTCTGTTTAATACCTTTGAAAGATGCTTGCACAAAATGGCACCATTTTCATGTTCCAAAAATATGAACATATGCCCCGAAAATGATACAATATTACTAAGAAAGGTGAAAAATGGAACTCATCAAAATTCTTAGATGTTTGGTATTCTTTATATATTAATGTTTTCAACCCCTAAATCTTGAGTATTATTTGATTATCACTTTGGAAATCTTCTAAAACGAAGTTACGATTCGTGATTTTGTGGTCTAAACGGGTCACTTGATTTGATTTTTTACTAACGTAACACTCTAAAGGAGTGATTCCCAAAGTGGTCTACATAGACCCCCAGGGGCTTATGCCGATCTTCAAGGGGTCCACGACAACGAAAAAGTAATTTGGGGGTCCATGAAGTGTAAATGGGGGTCTACGATAGTGGCTCTCATTAAATTAGATCGCGACTAATATTAAAAGGAAATTTAATCCAGTGGAAACTAGACTTACCTTTTAAACAGATTTATTTACTAATTTTAATGATGTTTACTTGCAGTTACAAGGCAACAGCATAAGTTTTATTAAAACGAGGACCATATTTCAGCCTTTCCTGCCAGAATTAAGCTAAATGAGTACAATTTTGGACGTCGCCAACATTTAAATGCCCCTTTTTTTAAATTTTGAAACTAGGTTTGAGAATGTTTTGACTATCATAGTACCACCGTACGCAATTAATTCATGTGGTCACTTTGAAAAATTTTTTTAAATTTATTAAAATTTTTAAAATTATTTAATAAAATTTACATTAGAAGAATTTAGCACTAGGAATATGTACTTACAAATATCTTAGAGTAAAGTTTAGAAACGATGTCAACAGTTTTGGCTTTAAAAAGATATGTTATTTATTCCATATTTTGGAATACCTTGAGAAAGGTTTTAGTTGTTCTTCCGATTCAGAAGAAGTTTCAGTGCCACTTGCCCAAATCCAAAACAAAAAATTATGAAGAAAATACTGGACATTAACTGAGGAGATATTTAGGGTTAAAACCTGATAAGATTGATGGCAAATTTTGAAAATTTATTGTTGCCTTTCCAGATTTTTCTCTTCCACTAAAAGCATTTGTTTGTTGCGCGGATATTTTATGCATTAAGATTTTATTTAACTAATTTAACTAACATGTGTTTTCTTAAGTTTTAAACTCTCTATATACATTACTACAGTTAAAAGTTTTAATCTTTTAAAAGAAATAGCACTATACATGCTGTCAAAAACATATTTAAGTTGATAAATTTGCACAAATTTAATATTAGGTAAATAGGAGGTCTACCCCAAACTCAAAAACCTGTCAAGAGGTCTATGAGGCAAAAAAGTTTGGAAACCTCTGCTCTAAAGGACCACAAGGGCTATGAGCGATGGACCTCGTCATTCTGAACATCAAGTGACGAGAACAACACCAGGACTGGCACCTCACTTTCCATACTTGCACACCACTCCAACGTCAAGATTTTGAGCCACGACATATTTAACGGGCATCAACCTTCGTACACGGTGAATCTTCAGTGTCATCGGGACTTGAACCTACGGCTTTCCGGCCCCGAGTTGGCGGCCATCACCAGTCGGATACAGGGACGATAAAGGGTCGTTTGTCAGATTATAATGGTTAATTATCGATGCACTTAGCGTAGGATTTTCAAAAACGGGAATATAATTCAAATAATCATTGTATTTAATAACCATCAAAAATTGGAACAAAAAAAAAATGTAATTTCTTTTATCAGATATAAACTTCAAAAAAAAAAAAAAATATTGTACTTAAAGTTTTATACAATGTTGACCACCAATGCGCTTGGATCAAAATTAATGTTTTATTATATTGTATTGTACCGTACAAGCATTACCATAGAGAAATCAATATTTATGCATAAGTCGATCATTCCACATTACTTTAATTTTTAAAAAAGATGTTCAGCGTAACAATGTGTGATGACAGCTAAAACAATAACCATTTTGGTGGATTATAGTTTTACTGTTTTTCCACTGTTTTTCCAATAGCAGCTTCATTTTTCTTGATCGTTCTTATGGTAGCTTCATGTAGACCAAAGGTGTCACACTCAAAGGCTAACATGGGCCAAACATACAAGGTTTAACTTTAGCTGGTTCACAAAAAAAATCAATTTTCTTAAAAACGTAAGTTTATTTCGAAAAATACATAAGCATAAATAAAGTAACGAGAAAATTTTAATGTTTGTCTTGATGTTTTATTATATATTATTGTATGGGGGGGGGGGCAATATACTGGCCGGGCTACAAAAATGTTCGCTGTGGGCCGCGAGTTTGAAAACCCTGATGTAGACCAAAATGGTTTTCTACAGACGCAGTGGGGCCACGGTAGCCTAGTGGTCAAGGTTTCGGACTATGGCTGGCATGTCATGAGTTCGAGCCGAGTACCACAAAAGACCTGCCATGTAGGGGAGCGATGCACGTTAAATCTGTCGAGAGCTCAAACGTCCTCCCGATGGTGTGGTTTGGCAGTTAGGAGAGGTAGTGAAAGCTCAGGTTTCGTCTTCGTCACTTGACCATGGTTCAAAATTTCGAGGTTCATCGCCAAAAGCCCTCGTGATGCTGAACAATGCGACGTTCATGTTCACTCACTCACTACAGACGCAGTTGCAAACAATCTAAAATTTGAATTTTAATATCCTAAGCGACATTTTTTCCCACATTTGTTGCTGATGAGTTATACGACATTATAATTATAAGCGTTCAATATTTCGCCCAGTACAGGGTAAGTTTTTGATATTCTTTTTGAATTTTACTCGACATAGACTTTTTTTTAAAATTCTCTCTGCCAATCTTCCATATGGACTTATATTACATCCTTAACTGTTGTTTCTACTTTGAGATCGATAAGCTTTTCTGTCCTTGTCTATTTTGATGCAAGTGCGTTCTGTTTCGATGCCTAAATTTGGACACGTGCTATAACTAACTTTGAATTATTAGTGAAAGCTTAGCATTTTACTTAAATGGGTCAGCTGGTGGATAATTTTTAGTCGATATACAGGGGTGTCATAAGACTCTTCGAGTCCCTGGCCCTAGAGAAATCTTAAGATTTTTTAAGGATCTGGATCCTTATGCAAAAGTAGACCCTACATGAGATCTTTAAAAGTAGACAGTATATAGAGAACATTGTTAAATACTCGTACTAAAGGTAATTTGAAAAGAAATGTGCGCGATTCACTATCTCAAAAGCCTAGGCACAAACCATTTCGACTAAATGAGTTGAATGATTGTTTATGGTATTAGGGCTAGACATGAACAACGGTCATCACATAATAATACAGTCTTACCAATTTTACTAGTTGGCATGCAGCTTGAAATTCCCTGTTTTTCGGAGAATATGTACGGGAATAATATCTGACTATTAAAATGATCCGGATCATGATCTTATTTAGACAGTCGAGAACACACACACACAGAATGAGGCCCACGCTTTAAGGTGTCGCTTCCGATATAGTGTCATTAAAGCTCTTCGTCCCTTTGAACAGTAGAACGTCTTTTATCCGAATCAATTTGGACCGGACGCCGTTCAGATACGCGATTGTTCGGATAACCGAAAACAGAATGCGATCCATGCAGTATATGAAACCGGACACTATACCAATATTGAAAATCATTGCATACGGGAAATGTGCTTGAAGAAAAAGCAAAATAGGTGCAAAATGTCGCAATTTTACCTTCATTGTGCAAAATCACTTATTTTTCGTTGTGCCATTGTACACCTTCGTTTTTTGGCTGCAAGGTCTCTGATTCTCTTGAGCAGCAGTAGTTGAGTAGGACAGCACTCCGATTGTTGTTCGTACCACTCCATAGCTGTCTCTAATGCAGAAAACACGCCAGAATTTGGTGGACCCTTGCTACTTTCGTTGTTGTCCTCATCTTCATCCCTTTCATCGGCGACAGGGTTGGTTTCTTTTTGTGCGGAAGTCACAATCTCGTTATAATTTAGCCTTTGAAATCCACTTTCTTCTGCATCGCATGTCATCCAGGTTTCTACATCAACAAAACAAAAGAGCACGTGTACACACCCTCACTTGGAAACAAACTGGTCTAATATTTCGCTAAGATGTTTACCAAATCACACAATTGAAATTCCCCAAATATCCCTCACCTTAGGTTTCCCATCACTTTTGGCCTCACGCGAGACAACTGCTAAGCATTACACTGTTCAAAAACGTATCCGAACCCTGGTCCGGATATTTGACGCTCCGGATAAACGACGTTCCTCACTTCAGACAGTAACGACAATGAAACAGCTAGAAATGTTTGGTCTGTACAAGCCGCTTGTTCTCTAATCAACTGGAGGTTCCAGCACCAGTTTAATATCTTCTTGTAGTATAGCTCTGTTTTCTTATTCTTTCATGTATCGTAATCGTCGTGAAATCGATATCTTGTTGTTCACAAAGCAGACAAAATTTCTTTTCGAGGCTTTGAAATTCGGGGGATTATACCAAACGGATACATCCGATGGCATTCTTTTCCAATGTCGTAGTTATAAAAATAAAATTAAAGCAAAATTTTCTTCGAATTAGGATCGATCGCATTGAGTCAAAATATAAAAGTTGTCTTAATAGAGAATTACATTTTTTTCTAACTCGTATTAAAACAAACTAGTGAAAAGACAGAATTGGGTTTATATAGCTAAGAAATTACATTATTTGTATAGTGATTATATTGCTACATTAGTAAACATGCGAACTAGATTTTACAAATGATATTGTTAATTCCTGTTTTGAGTTTAATTTCAAAAATTAATAAAGGCTAAGATCTCGGCAAAATCTTATTTCTTTTGTATGTAAAATATTGCTAGGAAAAGAAATGACTTAACATGGGTTGTCGTATTTTGATGGAATAAATGTTTCTCTGTCAAACCGGATGTTGAAACTGAATTAAATTATGTTACAAAAGTATTTGTCACGCCTTTATTATATAAAAAATGCAAATTCGTATTTTTTATTATAACAGTGATGTATTGGTGTTTTATCAATAACATTAAAATATCCCTAATTGGCCTTTATAAAATGAAAGGAAAATATACGAAAAGATTGAATTTCATGTCTTTTCTAGTCCTGTCTAAAGAAATATGTTCATATTCAGATAGAATAATTTAACTAAGAATTATATGAAACTATGTAGAGAAGTAATTAACTAAAAATTCATATTATAATTTAAGTGGAAAAACCTTTTAATGTCAAAACTACAAGTGAGGGATTTTTAATGTCCCACTGTAAAGCAGCACAAGGGCTATTGACGAAGAACCTCGATCAAGTGACGAGGACGACATCTGAGGCCCCCCCTTTCCGTTCTTCCAAACCATGCCACCGAGAGGACTTTGAAACTCGACAGATGTAACGTGCATCAGTTTTCTACACGGCACTTGTAGGGGGATCATGACTCAAACTCATGAAATGCCGTCCAGGGATCCGACATTTTAATGACTAGGTTATCGTGGCCTTATCAAATTTAGAAGGAAACTACAAACGTTTAATTTAGAGTTACCAGTGCAAATATATAGTGTAATAAAATGAAATAAATAATAAGACAAAATTATACAAACAACAAAGCTAAAAGATAGAAACCAGATTCTAAAAAACATAAATATAAAATAAATGGTGGAAATGAATATTGTACTGGATTTGAATAAAAGTATGTATACCAGGAAACTGAATTCGAACTTTAAAATGGAAGAAACCGAAAGAGTCTATGGACTAAAATGGAGATCTATTAAAGCTGTTGCTGAATTAGGATCAGCAAAATTAGGGTTAAGTATACTTTATGGATCTACCTTCCCCGTCCAGCAGAAATATTCGACATAACAGAGCCATGTTGAAAAGTTAGGCCTAAAACTAACACGTGTATTTTGCACCAGACAGTAAAATAAAATTAAAGTATGCAAAGAAAGGTTTCCTTCAAAGAGATGAATATAAAAAAATAATTTTCTTAAGGACAAACTAAGCAAAAACTTGAAATATATATATATATATAATGAGCATATCAAAAGTGTTTTTTTCTCTCTCTATAGCGAGATATTTGTTTTTAAAACTTTTACTTTTCCGCTTTTATAAAATATTTTAATGTAATTTCTTTTTCTCTCACATTATTTTTGCTTAAAGCAAACTACAAATTTTTCCTAGTTTCACAAATTTAGCATTTCTAATGAAATATTGACACCTGTGTATGAAGCCCATGACCGTGAATTACCGCCAAAAATGAACTGCATGCGAGAAATGAGATTTAGGAGTTAAGTGGCATCCTAATTGTGTGATTCCAGGCTAAGAGAAATTTCTAAAATTTATTGAAACTTGCCAAAGGTATCCAATGGTGTTGGGTGCATACGAAAGTACCAATATATTTGTGCTCTCTCAATAATTTTTTATGTGACATAACAATGTTTACAACTATTAATACTTCTAATAATTCTTTTGTGTGTGTGTGAAGAGCTTTTTACAGATATAACATTGCGTGTACACCAGTATTTTTTGTGAATTTATAAAATTCAACCGCTCCTAAGCAGAATTTCGCCATGTGAAAAAAATAATTTTTTTTAAAGTAATATAAACAGTAAGTACACACATTAAGTGGCCATTAACTAGAAGATTCTAGAGCATTTAAGTGGAGCACCTAATTCTACAATAGAAATGGTTAACTCGAAAAAGAACTCATCTACTGAAAAATTCCTGGGAGCCCATTTACTGCATTCAAACTCCGCAAACATCCGTATCGTTCCGATTTTATACCCACGGTAGAATCCTTAGAAAGGCATTATACATTAACCCGTGCTCTTAAAACCGTCACATTTTATGTGAACATTTTCCAGTGGAAAAAGAATGAAACAGACAACGCCAAATTTTCTTTCTTGCCCCCTCGAGATTATCTTTTACAGAAGAAAAACCCACCAAAATGCAAGATATTTTCATTTTCCCCTGCTGATAAAGATTCGAGATCCAAACTTTTTTTTAAGAAAAAGTTACTTTTCTGTCTCTGACTTAAATGTTTTATTTTTGACGGACGGTTCATTCAACAAGAGTTACGCTGGGGTAGTCTTTTCCATCAGAGAAATAAAAGAGAACGCGTTTTCAAAGCGAAGTCATTTTTGTGCTTTTATCTACCCAATTTTGTTCGCATTTTGAAGTTTAAAATAAATTTTTTAGGTTATGTAAAAAAAATATATTTCTTTAAAATAGAATAAACCTTAATCGCGTTTGTGAAATCGAAGAAATATGTAAAAATGGAATATTTAGGAAAAGGATTTCTCGTAGTTTTTGGAGCTTGAAAGAATAAATAATGTGTGGGTGAAAAGTTCTTGGAACTTCTCTGTCATGGTATAGTAAAATTAAATTTAAAGACGTAGCTGAAAAAATGAAATAAATTTACGAATAATCCATTTCATTGTAGGAATATGAAATATAATTTCTTTTTCATAGGGTCAATTCAATTAAGTGTGAAACTATTATATTTTCACTTGTATAAGGGGGAAAAAAGGGTTTTTTTTTTACATATAACGTCGCTTTTGTTACATGTAACAAACTTTCATAATTTTAGTTTCTTTTTATTTGCAATTTATAAGAATGATAAATATGTTGTCGATAATAGTGAAAAATATTATTAGCGTTTTTTAGACCATAATTTTTATTCTCAAATAATTTTTTTGGATTCATAAAAATGAATCAATTTTTTGCATAAATCTACATTCTACATCTAATTTCCACAATAATTTTTATTAGCTCACATGGAAAATTTTTTTATGACATTTAATTACGTGACAGGGAAAGTTTCTGGCAATACACTTTCCCATCAAAGTTTCTCAATTAATACAAATTAATTAACTCTCCACAACAGCGACATCAGAACTTTGGACGTTGGGCCTCATAATTTTGAAGTCATGATCACGGGTGTTATTGAATTGTGTGTTCGAATCCTGACGCTACTTAAGACCAGCCGTGAAGAGGGATTGATGAACGTTTAATCCGTCACTGCTCAAAGTCCTCCCGTCGGCCTGTCTAAGCGAGGAGAGAGGGTGCTAACTCAGGTGTCATCCTTGTCTCTTGACCGACCATAGTTTGAGTGAGTGAGTTAATATTAACATCTCACTGTTCAGTTATTCGAGAGCTTTTGGAGACGCAACTCGTAATTTTGAAACATAGTCAAGTGAGCTGGCACCCCTTCTCCTAATTTCCACACCACACAAACGTGCATCGGCCCTCTGCACGATGGGGTTTTAGTGGTATAAGGTTTGAACTCATGAACTCATACCACCTTGACCACTAGGACTTGAAACCACAACTCAAGGGAGCAACTCCGGCTGCAAGTTCGCAATCATAGTCACTCTGCCTTCGTTGCCATTCTTTTGTCCTTGAAACCCTTTCTTAAGAAAATTGGTGCTTGTATTTTATTTATTCTTATTTCTATAAAAAAAATTAACTTCCGTAAATACAGTGTATGAGCTCTCAGTGCTTCAAGCCTATAATCGCATCCTTCCCTTTGAGGCCCTTATAATTGGATAAGTACCCATTTCTCAACGTCACAAATCTGTAGAGATTTAACATTACTACATAAATCTTAGCTCCCCCCCCCCCGGAAACTTACCTTCTTTTTTTTTAAAACAAAAATCGGTTAAGAATTATTTAAATAATGTATGTTTTGCTTACTTTCAAAATAAAAGCAAACCCAAACAGCAGTGAAGTAGATTTTGTTTATATTTAAGTTGAAGTACAGGCAAATGATATTTATCTCTCTAAGTATCTGTAAGTGCCATAAAGTTTTTTTTTATTCTTTATGCACTCTTATTTCTCCAGTTCTCTAAATAAAAGATGTATTGATTTTCTAAGCGTTTGTTTCAAATATTGTTAGTTTTGCGTTATTGTTAGTAAAGCGTTAGTTTTATAATGATTCAGTGTTTGGCAGAAATGGTTTCCGCTCGCCTGCTCATGCATAACACAGAGAAACAATAATTTTAAACATTTCCACAGCCAAACTGATGTTACTAATTATTACAGATATTTAATATTATTTCGTTGTCTTGTTATTTCTTTTTAATAATTTGTTACTTAAAGCTTAAAATAGAATAGTGCTAATAAACAGTATGGAAAAAGGAAGGGAAAAAATAGAATTCAGTTTAGTGTAAGAAAAACTGTAATAGACTCCTAGAAAAGGAGAAAAACAAATATTTGCGGGTTATAACATATGTTTTGGCAAATCCATTTTGTTATACATTTAATTTAAAGTTTAAATTAAAGATTGGCCCTTAAATTGCGCCAACATGTTTTTAATTTTTTTCACAAAATAAATGGTTAAGTTTAAAACAAAAAAGAAAAACTAACGAAAAACTTATAAATTGAAAAGTTTCAGAAGCATTTTTAATAAACATATACAGATTTTTGTCCCAAGAAATTAAGAATACTCTTATGGAAAAATAAATTTAACTACCATTAAATATTTTCAACTGGACTGCTATTTAAATTAAGTTTTGCGTAATCTTACCTTAATCCTTTTTCAACGATCATTTTAGCGTAATTAATTTTGTTAGATGAACTCTTTTAAAGCCCCAAACATTTAATTCGAAAATGACTCCTCTAAGGGAAACCAGTATGGATGCAAAGAAATTCGCATTAAGTAGATGTCATACAGAAAATCATCATTATAAAATTTAAAAATGGATTGATTGAAAATATATAGGGAAGAGGAAGGAAATGTATTCCGAGTGATGTTGCAAAAAGAAAATTTTGAAAGAAATCAAGATTGATCCTAAAATAAGTGCGATCAAACTTTCTGCAGAAACTTCTCAAATCATCGGTGGAAGTGTAAGTGCAAAAACTATTCGAAATGTAAATACACAAGCTGGATATAAAAGTCCGGTTATTAAAAAAAAATCCATTCATCACTAACAAAATCAGAAAAAAAATTGCTTGGAGTTTGAAAAATTCATCAGTTGAAAATCAATAACTTGCGGAAGAAAGTTATATTTCATGATAAAGTAAATTCAACATTTTTGGCAGAGACAGCAGTCACACGCACCATATGGAGAAAGTTCAATACCGCTTTGCATCCAAAAAATTTACATTTTATAGTTGCACATGGGGGTGGCTCCGTCATGGTTTGGGGTTGAATGACTTCATCCGGAGTAGGATGCTTAGTTTTTATAGATGGCACTATGAACCATCTGGTTTATTTGAATATATATCGGAACAATCTAAAGGAAAGTGAGAAAAATTTAGATTTACAAGTGGGCATTCCCTACTCGTCATCACTGATTTTGCTCCTATTTATGGAACATGTAGGGTTTGGCTAAAAATGAAAGTACCCGTAATAGGAACTCTAGATGGCCAAACGTATAGAAAATAAAAATGTTTCGTACCTCATGAACCACCGCATGCCGAGTACGAGTTGGAGTAGCGGTTAGAGCTCGGACTCTTAATACGATGGGCATGGGTTTAATTCCCAGTGTGTAGACTTTTTTTCTCAATTTTTATATTATTCGTTTTCCAATTAAGTAGAGAAGTTAATAATTTATTTTATTTATTCATATACAAAAGGTAAAAAAATTGGGATTTTGGACTTTTCAAGAAAGAATTATAATTAAAGCGCATACGAAAAAACTTTGTACTTGAAAATTCAAAACTTTATTCACTGACATTTGATAATTTACATGTGTCGGCATGATATTTGTCGTAGAAACAGGGAGAAACAATTGATTCTGGATCTAGCACACGTTATAAACGCCGCATTTTTACAACCACCTCGTTGTTTCAAAGTATCCAGGGGAAAATATACTTGATTGGCATTCATAAAGCATTCTCTCTCATCGCAAAGGATATAAAAGGAGGAAAAAAAAGAATTTATGTTTAAACACGTCGGGAAAGAGATTGCAATTCCAAATTTTCTACAGTTAAAAATACACTTATTAAAAAGTGGCGTCCTATAGGCCTTTTGCATTGCTATAAATAAATACGCGAATAAAATAAATTATTAACTTCTTTGCTTAAGAAAATGAATAATATAAAAATTGAGGGGAAAAAAGCCTACACACAGGTAATTGAACCCACGACCATCGTATTACGAGTCCGAGCTCTTACCGCTACACCAACTCGTACTCAGCATACGGTGTAAAGCAAATGGTTCATACGGTACGAAACATTTTTAATTTCTATACGCTTGGCTATCTGGAGTTCTACGGGTGCTTTCATTTCTAGCTAAATCCTACATGTTCTATAAATTTGAGCGAAATCGATGACGAGTAGGGTTATGTTAGATGCTCCCTTATGTTAGATGGAAATTTCATTTTCCATCTGGGCAACGACCCCGACGGCCCTGCACGTAACGTCAAAATGTGTTGACTTTTTCATTGTAAACAGCATTTACGTACACAACCATAGTCCCCGACATCAGCGTCTTTGAAAATCTGCGCACTCAGAACAGTTGTCTAAAACTGGAATCAAAACCTATTTAAAACAAGTGTTGCAAGAAGGAGGGGGAGATATCTTCAGAGATACCACCAAAAGGCTGGACAAATCGATACCATGACGTTTAGAGGCCATTGCAAAAGACAAAGGACACGCAACTAAATATGGACACTTTTTTTTGTGAATGCAAGATGGTGTATTCTCAATTTTTTGAGTTAAAAATCTGCAGATTTTTATTTTAAAATAATTCTGAAACTTTCTAGTTGATTGTTTTTTTTATTTTTTCTTTAAATTAAACTAGTTATTATGTGTAAAAATATTAATATGTTTACACTTATTTGTAATGTGTTATTTACATTGAAAGTAGAATTTATTAAGTAAAAGTAAAAGGTGTATTCTCAATTGTTTGTGAAGCGGCTGTAGTAGTCGAATGGTGATGGTTATATCTATACAAAGTCGACTCTCGATCATTCGAAGTTGAAGGGACCAATGGGAAAACTTCGAACTATCAAGAGTTCTAATTATCAAGATAGAAAAAAACTCCCAAAATACAGGGAGAGAAATTTTTTCTAACGCATTTAAATTTGAACTATGTAATAAAACAAAAATTGTACATGCGTATAAATTTAGTTTAAAGTATTTTTAAAAAGTACATATTATATTGTATAACTATTAAAAGTTAAATCCTGTATTAAAAGAACTCATTTAACAATTAAAAACAACTATTAAAAGAATACGTGATGTACATAATTAATTTTTGTGACGAGAAATTGTTATCTTTTTTTGTTTTATGGCATTCAATCTAACTTTGGCAATAGATTTTACTAGAATAAATGACGCTTGAAAAACGGCCGTATCAACGTGATTTTGAAGGGAAAAGTTGCGTAGTTTGTTGAGCGACGCTTAAACTCCTGTCAGAGTAATGGGAGTCAACTCCGATGGTCATCAAAGGGTCTACGTTACAGGAGAGACAAGCAGAGACAATACAACAAAAAACATGCAAGCTCCAACCTGTTTGCTACAATACTCTACATGATAGTGAGTGTTTGGATTGTCGAAAGTTTTAATAGATCACTTCGAATGATCGTGTGTTGTACTCTGGCCTGCTACAGATTTTACTTCGAAATATTGAGTGTACCAAAACGCACTGTTTTAGTTCAAAATAGCAAGAGTATTTCTAGGGGCTGAGCATATACCTCGAAATAGCGAGAGATTCGTATTATCGAAGGTTTGAATTAGCGAGAGTCGATTGTTTATATTACCATCACATTTATTTAGTCAATACTGCAAAAACAAAAAATATTAATTGCAATTTTTTTTTTTGCAAATAATTTTCTTACAGTAAATTTCCTTTTGAAATATTAATTTATCTCGTATCTCTCTTTATTATCTCACTTGCCTTTAGTGTGAAAGAACGGTAAAAAAAAGGGAGGTTGCAGTGTTGAAACTAAAATTGAATTATTATTAATTTGTCAAACTAAAATGTCATAAAATCCCTGCAACAAGGTTTGAGTTACAATTCAGAACGTTTTACTTTAGCTTTACACATCATGACTCCATCTTAGAAATTCAAGCAATCATATGGCAGACTATAGGGATTCTGAAAACCTTGATGGGATTTTAAGGTTAATCTTGGATTGTTAAAAAAAAAAAACCTTGAATATAAGAATGTTGTTCTGCAAGGAATTCACTCTTATTGCAACATATGGGGGGGGGGGAATAAAACATTTAATATTATCGCGCAAAATGAACGAATATATTGCTGCCTTTTTCAGAAATTCAAATACTTTGAATAAGAACTACCCAAAAAAATCTTTTTGAACAAAGTAAAGGTAAAACTTGGGGATAAACTTTTGAAAAGATACCAAAGTTTCCAAGAAGGCATGCCACAGCTGCCCGCAGCCATAAAACCGGTCATGGCTGCCTTGCTGGTTTTTTGAACAAATTCCGAATGCTTTTTTCCACTTTAAACAGCGTACTCTGCAAAAATAATCAACTTATGGAAGCTTAACATCTTGGGCATGCCCAGTGGTCACCGGAAGTCTTTATAATAGATATTGAAAGGCTAAGAAAAACAGTTGCAAGAGCTCTTGTGACTTATTAAAAAATTTTATAGTTCCTGTTGTGGATACAGATTCGAATTTTAAGTAGAATTTGTGGAATGTAAAATTTAAAAAAAAATTCTAATGGATCTAAGAACAGGAATGAAAAGATCTGAATAAATCATTAAGAATAGGATTTCGATAGAACAAAAAATTTATCATTAAGAATTCCACAAGAACGAAGTTTCAACGTACCTCACTTTATTCTATGATTCGATTTGAGTGAGTGAGGGAAAATTAACGTCGCACTGTTCAGCTAGCTACACGAGGGCTTTTGGCGACGGACCGCGTAATTTTGAATCATGGTCAAGTGAAGTCGGATGACCCCTGAGCTGGCACCCCCTCTCCTAACTACCACACCACACCAACGGGAGGACGTTTGAGCTCTCGACTGATTTAACGTGCATCGCTCCCCTACTTGGCGGTCTTCAGTGGTACTGGGCTCGAACTCATGACACGCTAGCCATGGTCCGATACCTTGACCACTTGGCTACCGCGGCCACACGATTCGATTCGAATAATAACGTTACAGTTTTTTTTTAGTTTGGTAGAATAAAGAGCAACAAAGGCTATTATCCCTAATAACGTAACGCGAAATCAAAACAAATTTGTTGCCAGATACTTTGCATCAACAGAAACGCGTGACAAATGAAAAAAAAAAAATTAAATGCGTTTAGTTCTCATGATCCAATACCTGCTTTATTTCTACATTTTTATGTTTCTCCTTTTATGTTTATGAGGAGTATTTTTACTTTAGAGAATGTCACACAAGTCAAGTACTACTACTAATAAACTCGGAACTCCACATCTATTCATGTAAACTAATCATAACTGAACACTAGCCGAAAAAGATAACTATCCGTCAACACTAAGACAAAACTGTTGCGAACGACATACGTAGAGGCCGATGTCACAAGCTAACCCCGGAACCATCCCGAGAGATATACATAGCGTTGGGGACAGGAAAAATCCTAAAAGATAGGGATTTTTGGATAGGGGAAAAAGGGATTTGATCAGGAAGAATCCTGGATCGTTGAATCGGACAGGAAGAATCCTTGCGAACAACACAGTAGTGATGCGAATATGTTAAGAGAATATGAAAAGAAAGGAAAGGAATATAACTTCATATTTCTTGATAGAACAAGGTTTCTATTAGTTTTTTTAAAAAGTTTGTTTAATAATTTTCTAAATAATTGATTTTTTGGATGATTAAATTCAATTTTATCATGTTTATGAGGTTTGAAATAGCATTTAGTTCTATTGATTTTAATAAAAGAGAATTTTTAAGTATTTCATGCATTTTTGGAATATTTTTTCATTTTCATACAAAATTGGTAAAAAAAAAGGTGTGTGTAAATTCATTACCAATAAATACTTCTTAAGGTGATTTTCACAGAAGTTTCTATAACAGAACAAAGGTTTTAAAAGTAATTAGTTAAAAAGTATTTCATCAAAGTTGCAGCTAAAACTCTTCTAATTGCTTAAAAACTAAATAGATAAATTACCGTATGTAACAGTTAATAGCATAAAACTCGATATACTGTCCTTTTTAAACATTGTAATTAGTGTTGATATAAAATTTTAAATTTCTAGCATTTATATTTTCATAAAAGAAAATATTATCCTATGCAAGTGCTTCAATGTAATGTATCAATGCTTACAATAAATCCATAATTTGCAACCATCCTAGTTAGTGCAAAAACATTCATCTTGCTTATAAAAACGGAATAACAGGAAGAATAATACTAGAGAGTAGGTACTGCAAGATTCTAATGAAGATATATTCCTGCAGAAAATTTACATTTGAGAAATATGTATTTTTCAATGCGTAGGAAATTATATATCTTTTTGTTTTTTGGAGAGGATTTATTTACTTAAAATATAAAATTAGATTTTTTTATATACATTTTTGTTTAATTAAGATGGTTTATTATTTTAAAGCATTTCTTTTGAAGTTTTAGGAGGTAAATTATTAGAGCCTTTAAATGAATAAATAAGTTAAAGACAAGATTCCCCCCCCCCCAAAAAAAAGGCATTTAGTCAGTATATAAAGCAAGCAATCTCGTTTTAAAATGTAATTTACAGTCTTAACTTCCTTCAATACTAGTCTAAAATGTTTATTGAAGAATATTTCTCTAGGAAAGTAGGTTGTATAAGATCCTAATGATGTATTTCTAGAAATTTACATAAAACTACATTTGAGAAATTGTCTTTCCCCAGTAAGTTTGAAGTTAAAAATTGTGTATTCTGTTTTCTTGGGTTGTACTAATAAAACATATTTTTTATATGAAATTAAGAAGATTCAGTTCTTGTAAAAGAATTATTGTCTTTTCATGGGATGAATTACTTGTCTTCAAATGAATAAATAAATTAAAGATATTAAATTTCTTCCCAAAGTACAATGAAAAGTAGCTGAGATTAGTATCTAAAGAGAGTAACTATTTAAAGTTAAAAAACATTTATACTTTTCTCAATTTCATATTCAATGCCAATTTAAAATATTTCTCCCCGATGGAAATTTAATGTAAATAATATGTACTAATATCTAACCTAATTATAATTATTTTTAAAAAAATAATAGAAAAAAACATATGGTTTATTAATAATTTGTGCAATTTTGATTTAACACACAAATGAAGTACTTAAAAGAAATCAAATTATCAATGCTTGATTGGAAAATTTGGCTACCTGATTTCTGTACCTGAAAATACTATATTAACTTTGATATAGAGTAAAAAATATCACTGAATGATTTGTAATCAGTAATTTGTATTACTCTTCTGTAGTGATTTTAAATGTAGTCTTTCAAATAAGGGTAAATATAATCTATATTTTTATTTCTTAATAACTTAGTTCACATTCAATTTTGTATTTATTTTTAAAGTTATGGTAACCAGAAAAATTTTCATGAATAATTAACATGAAAGCATGTATTAAAAGTTTTTTCCACAATGTATTAATTACAGTTATTTATGTAATGCAATTCAGTCAATTAAAAAACTCCATATACAAAAGAAAATTTTTATTTCGAACAAAATTTCAACACTATATATATATACACACACATATAAAATTAACAATTTCTCATCCACAATATTAGTTCAATAAAAACAATTATATAAATGCAATGATGTACATTGAAAAGTCAGTAACAAATATTCTCTAAAAGACTAAAATTAAAAGCACATTTAGCCTTATGAAAAACATCAGCTAGTATCTCAACCAAACAAAATTCTTATTATAAAACACAAATAAAAGTGAATTAAAAGAGTAATCTGAAGGGGAAAAAATTAAGGAATGTATATAATCCTTATTTTTGTTCGGTTTGAAATTTCCAACAAAGTAGCTGTAACACAATAAATATTTTCACATATTCTTACATTCAAATTAATATCTAAGGTACAAAAAAATTACATTCGGACATTTATATATAATTATTAACCTATCAATTTGCTGTATTTGGTATAAAGATGTACAAGATAACATTAGTTTTAGGCTTCTATCACTAGTTTTCCAAATATACCTTTTACAAACTATGCCACTTATCTTGTAATAGTAAAATTAATACATTTTCTCATTTGAAAGTTCTAAACAAGATATTTACATACATTTTATATATACGTTGTATTACTTATCTTTAATATACATATATTAAATGTATTACCTTGCAGTAATTTACACTCCCTCCTTTATTTAAATATTCCCCATAATAATACTTAAAAATGTAAGTCTGGTTTCTGAACTTCCAAGGTGTAAATATGCAGTGGAGGAAACCAGGATAAAAGCAAAACACGTGTACACAAAAAGTGAAATATGATCAAAATTGCATCACATAAAGGTATAGATCTTTTTTTCTATCCAAATTTAACTATAACTAGAAACAAGATTTTGGTATAAAAGAAATTCATTTTGGAAATCAAGTTTTTGCTCCTTTAGCATCATTAGATTTGATGCATACACAATTCATGGTTCCATAAAAAGATACTATTAGTTAAATTACAGATACAAATAAGACAGTAACACACGAGAAATAATGACACTTTACAAAGATAGAGATTAATGCAAGATCAATATAAATAAATTATTATAGAAGATTAACTAATGTTTTCCTGAAAAGAGAAACAAAAAAATTATAATTAAGTCTGTTAACTCTATTTTTATTACTGTTAAAATTGGAAATTATACGTGATATCATCATCAACAAAATAGTATAAACGACAGCGCACCACAGTAATTTTTTTTTACATCTAAAATGTTAATTTCTTTTTAAAAAAGTTATTTAAATTTTTTTCCTTTAAAATCATTACATAATATATAAATATTTATTTAAAAGATTAAAAATAACTTAACAATCAAACAATCCATGATTGATGGATGCATTTTGTGTGTATAAACTAAGTTTGAAGCTTTTGGTATTACTATAGTTTTATTCAGAATTATTTTTATTTATACATGCATTCTTTTGACTTAGTTCTTGCTTTAATAGAATTCAGAAATAAGTGTGAACAAACATTAATTAAACTTTTTGAGTGATAACTAACCCTACTCCTAATATCATAGATCAATGTTTACATTTTGTGTTAGGCCATATTTACATAATTCAGAAGATGCTAAACTCAGACTTATTTGATAATGATCAAGTAGTTTGAGACAAAAAAATTACTTGGAATAATTATAGAAATTTTATTTAAAGTTCTCTTTTTGCTACAACTACACATATGTGATGTATTTGAATTATAAATGAAGTATACTTCTTTCTAGATATAAAGAGCAATACATTAAAATACAGAATGTGTATTTTAGTTTTCCTAAACTGAAATATTATTATGAATAATTCAATTTGAGACTGCTTTTAATTATACCATTTGAAATTTCAAATGATATTTAAGCTTCTCTACCACATCAAGGTAGCACAACCACAGAGAAGTAAATACAGTATTGAGCCTCTACAAATGGGTATCTTTAGGATAGGGAACAAAATTAACTTCTGAAAAAATGTAATTAAGTTTGTTTGTAAATCACCTGCAATATTTAGAATTAAACATGACTGAATTAACTATGACAATTATTTTAACGGGAAAGTGATTTCAAATAAGATATGAGTTTTCATTCAGTTAAGAAATCTTTTAAGTTGTTACAATATCATTACTATTGAGACTTTAAATTTAATGTATATAACCAGCTCATTTTTATACAGTTATCCATTTGCAAAAAGTTCAAATGTATTCTTTTTTTTTTATTTAAATCAACTAGTACAAACATTGTAAACCTGGAGTTTTTACGTACAGTAAAAAGGAACGTATATATTGCATATTACATATTTGCCAGAAATTTAAATATATAGACTTAAAATTTTTTAATGCCTACTTGTGAATCAGGAACTCTATATTGGACCTAAAACTGCCCATAATAAAAAGGAACATGCATGTATTGCACTTACACATAAATCATTGGGAATTATTAAACTCCTAGTTAATCAGCATTGCACTATGATCTAAAAACACTTCAAAATACAAATATTGCACACGTATTACTGAAAATTAATAACGTTAAAATCGAAAATTAACATTTTAAACTGATTTTGCTGTCAAAACCAAACTTGTTGACATACTTTGACATTCTTCATGTGTAGGTTTTTTCAATGTAGTTGAGGCTTTTCGAGAAGAAGTCTATTTTATTGAAACATATCTCCGAGTCTTTATCCTTTTTATTTGGTGCTCCATATTCATGTTTTTCGATGCAATTTCTTGATTTGGTGTAGGGAATAACTGTGATAAATCAACAGCATTTCTTAGAAAACTTAAAATACTACCATAATGTTTCTGGGGATGCTTTATCTATTAGTTGCATGCATTCTTTCTTAAATTCTTCCTTGGAAATTTTGTCCTTGTAGATGTGGCCTTCAAATTATCCACATGTGCTTTTTCCAAATTTCACGATCTTCGCAAATAATCATCTCTTCATCTGTTAAATGTGAATGTCTGGAAAGTCTTTCTTCATTTAAATTTTTGCTGCAAATAAAATGGATATGTTTGCACATATTCCACTGAACTGCATTATCAATGCAAGTACATGTAAAATTATGCAAACACAGTGGTTGCATTCCCTACACATCAAAATTCATTCTTTATAGCACATAACATTTTTAAAAATAATATATATGTCCTTACCTTTTGTAGTGACTGACCATTCTTCATTGTTTTGAATGCATTAAGCTGGTTAAACTTTGGGCCAACTTTATGCCTTTTCCTCAGCTGAGCTATTTTGACGATACCTTACCTTTCTCCAAAGAAATAAGTCGATCAAATACTCGATCTCTTACAAATTTCATTAGACTAAATAATGCTTTATCGAGTAGCTTCACTTTTTTTCCCTTGGAGGTACACATACTTAATCGTCCTATGCATACTTTCAATATGCATATTGGTATTTATTCATACCACTTCCTGTGCAATAGGCCCATACTTCACTTCGCTTGCTATAGTTTGTTCAAAATATCTTTTAAATTCTTTCATATCTTCCTTTTCATCAAACATCTTCAGTGCTTCTTTTAACATGATATCAAAGGCTGCTTCATCTGTTTCTACTAAAAGACTTCGAACAATCTTGTAAGCTTCAACTTGAATTTCCTTCTTCGTTATTAATCTGGAAATACTTACGTCTCCAACTTCTATCACACATGCACAATAGTCTTTTCTCAGGAATACCAAAAAAACAGTCTTCCAGGGCATTAAAAAAAAGATTCTGTATCGTCTGTCATCAAAGCTTTTGGGAGCAATACATGTATGTTCCTTAATAGCTGCAAATGCCAGTTTTAATGCTGTAGAATCTTGTTGATTGCTCTAAAATGAATGCTGCTGGAAATCCCTCTCTCTTATCATCCAAAACTAACAATGTGGCTAAATCAAACCCCCATATGCATTCATTCTGTGTGTGAAGTCCAAGCATATGGTATCATTTCCATAAAATTTTAACATATCTTTCTGCGAAGCATTCATAATTACAAAGCAGAAAATCTTCTGCTTTCATACCAGGGTATAAATCCTCATTCGAAAATGTTCTGGTCCTTGAAGAGAACTACAGGAGAATCTTCTGTTTTTCAGGCCTTCAACCCACTTGGTTACGCTCACTACATCATTTGTATCCAAAATACCATCAGAGCTTATGTTGTATTCTACTTTATATTTTTTATATCTTGCCATGTTATCAAATGAATTCTTTCCAGTTTCTCATTCAAAATTTTTAATATCATCCAAGATAGCTTCGATTGGGATTTTATTTTCTAGTTTTCGCTATATCTTCTCTTGTTATTTTCATCCGCCCCAAATTTATCCCATGTCCTACATGGGTTTTTGTGAACTCCACAGTCACTTTACTTTCAATGTCTTCATACACTTTCATCTTTGAAGGGCAATTTCCCTTAATCTTGTTGCTACCCGCCATTTTCATATTCTCTTCTTTATCACCCGAGTATTATATAACCATTGCAAGATGACAGTAAAAGTAGGTTATTGTTCCATCTGTTTTATCAGATTTACTTCCAGTATTCTTAACATACAACGAAGTAGTTTGTTTTTCAATTGTTTCTTTCCATAACTTGAAATCTTCTAAAGTGTTAAAATTATGCGTATCCTTTTCTTGTGATATTATGCACTAAATCAAACATGATCCTCAATGCTTTTAGAAATTAGTTCTACACTACAAATATTACATCTTTTACCTTGTATTTACTTATGAATCAATTTTGCATTTGGTATAAGTTTGAAACTGTAGAAAAGGTCCTTATCACATTCAACACACCTAAAACTACCCATAGTTAAAATTTTCAAGGAATATAGACTAAAAAGAAAAAACTGATAATGATAACACACAAATTTATGCAAAAAAAAGTATTTATTTTCGATACCCACAAAAGAATTCCGCCAACTATCCTTTATTACTGAAAAGGATAAAACAAAATTATTATTTTTATGGATTAAATTTTCTTAATAATAGATTACTGCATGTTTGACACTAAAATCAATTAGTTATTTGAGTTAAATATATTTTAAATTGCATTGCATTGATTTTAGATTACTGTATGTTTGACATAAAATCGGTTCCTATTTAATCAAAATATATTTTAAATTGCATTTTCGATAAGCAAAAGAGAAATCAATCTGAATTTATCCATAGCCTCAAAGAAAACACGCGGTTTTTATTTTTAAAAAGTGATTCATTATTCTTTAGTAAAAAACAATACGGAATTAGTTTTTAAAACAATGTTGATGTTCAATAAATCGTTAAATAATGAGGGGGAATACATACCGCCAGCCAAAGAAAATTTGCTTTTCTCAAACAAATTTTTTTACGGCCACACTCACTACAACATGTGAAAACAATATTCAAAATTTTTCCCTTTTGCTACTGAGGGGAATTTTCCCTGTCCCTCACGATGTCAGCGCCCCCTGGTGACTTCAGTTATTTAACATTAGGATTTTT